>LR752659.1:41896-67878 GCA_902729485.2 Mus minutoides | reverse complement strand
GTTCTGAATAATAGTTTGACTTGCTGTTATATTTTTATTGTGCAAAATCAATTGCTACAATTTTGAGAAAAATGAATTACTACTTACCCACAATTCTATAAAAAATAAATCAGATTTAGTGTTGCCTTTAATAAAAACATTATTAGTCAAGAAGACAGACATTAAAGGAAAACCACCCATATATCTTTAGGGCTTTTGTGGTGGTTTGAGTATACTTGGCCCAGGGAGTGGCACTATTAGGAAGTGTGGCCTTGTTGGAAGAGGTGTGTCATGTGGGAGTCGGCTTTGAGACTCTCCTCCTAGCTGCCTGCAAGCTGCCTAGTTTGCCTTCAGATGAAGATGTAGAACTCTCAGCTCCACTTGGAGATTCATGTATTTTATCTAGTGCCACTTGGTCCAGCTCCGGTGGTCATGTGAGTAATGAGACATGTGACCTTGGTCCCTGATTAGTACCTAATGTGGTTCTCTCCTAATGAGTCAGAGTGCCCAAAGTGTTCTATGTCTGATAAAGAACAATTCAGTCTGAGTTTCCGGCTGTCCTAACTGTTATCACAAATAATGCTTCAGAGTTCCTGGATGGAGGTGAGATGTGAAAAAGGCTCAAGAGAGACCAGCTTGCCAAGAGGGCCGATGGACACGTGTAGAAACATTGGGGTATCAACCGGAAGTGGCTACATAGTCACCATTAGTGATAAAAGAAGAAAGACTACTGAGAAAATGTTAAGAAAATAAAGAACGACTGCAAATCTCATACAGCATGACAGGCCTGTGAAGTGGGGCAAGGCTCTGGGGACGTCTGCTGTGTCAGACACGCACCTACTGTAGACAGCAAAACTCTAGCTTATCCCTAGAAACTTATCCAAGATAAATAAAGGCGCGCGCACACACGCACGCACACGCACACACACACACACACACACATATATATAACCTATATACATATGTATATACACACCTAAGTGAACATAGCAGCTTTATTCATAACAGTAAGAAAAAAAAATAGCAGAAACAGCCCATCAATAGGGAGACAGAAAACAAACTGGTGTATTCATATAAAAGGTTCAGGAATAAAATGTAATGAACAAGCGATGTGCCAGCATGGGTGACTTTCACCGTCCTGTGCTAAGTAGTTTGGTCTGGAATGTGATGGAGTGACAGGAGATGCCTGCATAGGCTGGGAATGATGACCCCAATGCTTTCAATTTTGAGGATTTGGATTACACAATCATTAAACATTCAGTAAAATCATACAATGTCTGGTATTTCATTACATGTAAATATTAAATACATTTTTAGAATTTAAGTAAGGTATTGGGTGACTTTTTGGTTTTTTGAGACAGGGTTTCTCTGTGTAGCCCTGGCTGTCCTGGAACTCACTTTGTAGACCAGGCTGGCCTCGAACTCAGAAATCCACCTGCCTCTGCCTCCCAAGTGCTGGGATTAAAGGTGTGCGCCACCACCGCCCAGCTAGGGTGGCTTATTTTGAAATGCACTGAAAATTGGTAATAAAAGAATTAAAACTATGTGGCGTTTGGTTACACACAACCCAATTTTATAAAGTTTACTCTATGTTTAAAATCTTCTTAACACAATGAGGAAAGTTCTGTCCCATCTACTATAGCCTTTGCTTGAAATACAATTTATTTTCCATGTGATACAGAGATCACACCCACAGAACCACAGGGAGTAGAAATTAGCTCCTGGGTTTTCTTTAGGTTCTAAAATGTTTAATGTTAACAAACATGGCAAGGAAAAGAAGAATCTGCAAAAATCTTCACTATCATCATTGTAATCTTTTGTTGATAGAATCTTGCTTTATAGAGCTTACTGGTCTGGATGATATTAAGTAGCCCAGGCTGGCCGTGAGCTTATTCACTAAGTAGCCCAGGCTGGCCTTGTACTTGTGGCAATAATCTGCCAGCACCCAAAAATTATTTAATAGAAGCTAAATTGTAGTAAGAGTAGTTATTAATACTGTTTACTTCATTACAAACTTATCATTTCTGAACTATATTCAATTATTAAATGAAGAACCATCTTTCTGTCAATTCATGTATAAACTTTGCCTTATGCAAGTTTAGTCCAAAAAATGGAAATTCAGTTATCACACCCATAACTTCCTCGGTGCTGGGATGTAATAAAAGGAAATTCAGTTATCACACCCATAACTTCCTAGGTGCTGGGATGTAATAAAAGCAGTGGTTAGTGTGCGCAGAGGTCCACGTTCACTACTCAGGAACAGGCGGAGTACAGACCACACAAAACAAACAAAGACCACCTCACACTCAATAACAGCTCTCTGGTCCTCACTGCTTTAACTGTCATTCTGCTATGGCAGTGTACAGAAGCCTCACGTCCCCAGGTGTAAAAGGGGTAAGACAATGGCAATTTATACCTCAAGTGGTTACTTTCAACAGGAATACTTTACATGTATCAAGGTGAGCAGCAGACAAAAACCATTCAGAATCACAGCTGGGTATGGAGGCTCACCACAGCCTGGACTACACACAAGATTTCAGGGGAGGGGGGGTGGGAGGGAGGGAGAAGAAGAAGAGGAGGAGGAGGAGAGGAGCACAGAGGGAGGGAGGGAGAGAACACGATCCCCTCCCCGTTTTGTAAGTACACATAAGGAAGGGTTTTAATAAGCTCCTCAAATGGTGGAAAACCATGGAATATCTTTATTTAAACAAAATAAAACCATCTCCTCACTTGTTGGTTCAATAGCAGCAGTGACAGGATTTGCTCACTGTTTCTCCCAGAGTTGTGACAAATACTGTAGAATAAGCCTGCTGTGTCACTCTGAGAATGCAGAAGCAACTCCATTCGGTTTAGTGTCTGTCCTTGCTGAGAAGCAACTACGGAGTGAGTAGCTGCAGACACGAGACAGCCCATACCTTTGGGAAGCACAAATTATCTTTGTTGTTGCTCCTGCTGTTATTCTAGCACTGGGAACTGAACCTAGGGCCTCATGCACAACAGCCACGTGCTCTACATTCCCAGCTCTTCTTCTTGGTATGAGCAGAATTTAAATTTTCTCCATTTTTTTTTTCTTAACTTCAACATCTTTCAGCATCTTTTATATCAACCATGTGGTCCACATTCCCATAAACTGCCACAACTGGCCAAAACTAAACAGCTGGGCACAACTGGCTCTCCCTCTCGCTCTGTGTGTGTGTGTGTGTGTTGTGTATCTTTGTATGTATGTGTGTGAATGTGTGAACATAGGTATGTGTGGTGTTTGTGGAGGTCATAAGTGGGTGTCAGAGCTCTTGGATGGAGCTGGGTTTACAAGTGGCTGTGTAGCCCAGTATGGCCTGTAGGCATGCAACCGAGGCTAGCCTCCAACTTGTGGCAACCCTCCTGCTTCAGCCTCCCAGTTGCTAGGATTTCAGATGTGAGCCATCAGGCTCAGCTCACACTAGGAATTTCTTAGTGGTCACATTATAGTTAGACTAGAAGTAGCTCATTCCTTTTTCTTACCACGTATCTAAAAAATGTCTCAACAGCCTGTCTGAATATGAGTTAATCACACATGTATATACATACATAGCAATGACAAAGAAGAAATTCAATTTCTACCTTAGAAACACTCTTTGCCAAGACTGAAGTCTAAAGACACATTGTTCCAATGCTCTCAAAGTACAGAGCAAATGAATTTCCGAGCTAAACCCACAGAGCAACACCCTTCTTCTCTCTGCTTCTGCTCTTGGATTTGTTTCTTACTCATGTTGTGCAAGCCTGTTGTTCAATGGGTCAGGTATGGTGGGCATACCATACCCAGCAATGAAAGGTGGAAGCAGGCAGAGTTCTGTGAGTTTGAGGCTAGCCTGGTCTACACAGTGTAGTAAGGCAGTCAGAGCTACATAGTAAGACCTTATCTAAATACACACACACACACACACACACACACACACACACACACACACCAGAAAACAAACTATCCAAACAAAAACCACTCAAACAACTAAGCAAAAACAAACACTAAGGTGTAAATGTCAGAGAGGGCTGGGCGCTGTAACTATTAATTGCTCTGTAATTACGACGCTGTCTCTAAAATGCTCTCCGAGCTTCAGAGACACTAAATAGAGATGTTACGTATCATAAACCACGACTGAGTTCTTCAGTCTCCAGACGTGAGCATTAGACTTTAACACGTTACTATCTTGTTCACGAGGTAATTACGTCTGTTCCAGATGACAATTCTGAATAGGACCAGCTTTGAAAGGATTTCTTTTTAGCTCACATACATTCTGCTTTGTTCTAAAACATCAATGCATATTAATATCCATAATCCAGAAATAAAAAAATGCTCTAAAAACTGAAACTAGTGCTAACATGATGTTGTGACTACAAAATTCAACACCTGATCTAATGTGCTGGGACACAGTTAAAACATGGACAGGTACACTTAAGATACCGAATAAAAGCACCTTCAGGTTATATACACAAGACACAAATTAAACATAAAATGAACTTCATGCTTAGACCTTGGACCCATTCTCAGGATTTTATAATGTACCCACAAATATCCTAAAATCAAGGAAAACTTCAATTACAAAACACTTTTGGTGCTAAGTATCTTAGATAAGGAATAGACAACCTATAATGTTTTTCTTTGCATAAAAAGATGGTTTTAGGTTTCTTTTATTTCCTGACTGGACAGACTAGTTACTAATTCTTTGATTTTTAAACAGCCAACACCTTTCTCCTTAGTCCTGCTGATCATAATCAGCTAGAAACATCTTTGCAGGTTTTCAAGGTCTGACTGGAGAATTCACACCATTCTCTACCCTTACCCCAGACAGAGTTTCTCTGTGTAGCCCTGGTTATCCTGAAACTCATGCTGAAGACCAGGCTGGCCTTGAACTCAGAAATCCACATGCCTTTGTCTACCAAATGCTGGGACTAAAGGTGTGTGCCACCACTTACTGGCTTGGAATTCACACCATTCTTAACATGGGGTCTGGACAAAATGGAGAGATTTTTATACAAATCTTCTAAGTTAAAATTCCATATTTTAACCTTAAACTTGAATCAAGTATGGCTTGTTGCTCTTCTCCTATGCTTCATTAAGGCAGAGTCTCATGCAGTCCAGGCTGGCTCTGAACTCATTACATGCCAAGCTGACACAGAATTCTTGATTGTCCTGCCTCTGCCTTTGAGATCAAGGGTTTTGTTTTCTTTAAAGCAAGGCTTTGCTACATAGTACAAGTTAGCCTTAAACTTGCAGCAATCCTCCTGTTGCAGCTCCCTGAGTGCTTGGATTACAGGTGTGAACCACCTGTTCTGACTGTTCTTTTCTTGTTTTATAGTTTCTCTTTGGAGGACGACTTGGAAAAATGAGATGACTGTGGAGATTCTGAGCAACTGGGTTTCTCAGAAAGGGACTGTAAGAAACAGTTTCTCCCTATTCGCAGGTTGCTTTTAACTAACATTCTGAAAGTGATTACTGGAATTCAAGTGTTATGTTTAAATCTGTTCTAACACAGAAAAAAACCATTCCTTCCATGAACAATCAAAATCTTCCTCTGGCTAAGGAGGTCACCCAGGCAGGAAAGAACTCCTCTTGGTTTCAATTGTGCTACAAGGAAGAGGCCACCAGGGGCCAGCAATGCACAGAAGGGGCCTAGCAGAGGCCCCTTTATGTTCTTGCTTACATATGAAAACAGCACTAAACAAACAGAGCCACTCAGCAAATAGAATAGAAGACAGACATCTTTAGCTGTATTAAAAGCTAAACAGGGTACAAACGAAGAAAAGCTTTCCTTTGAAATTTGTCTGGAATCTTTTATAACACATATGCTAGGGAGATGGCTCTATCAGTAAAGTGCTTGCTACAGAAGCATGAAAGTCTGAGACAGCAGCATCTCTGACCAGCCAACCAGGCGAGCAGTATCAGTAAACGCAAGCCCCAGTGAGACCCTATCTGAAAACACACGGTAGGTGGCTCTTGAGACTTCTGGCCTCCAAACGCACATGCACACACATGCAGGCACATCTGCAAACATGTGCTCGCCCACCTACATATAAACATGCAAATATGTCCTCATAAACAAAGTCAAGTGCACTGGTATTTATATACACACAAATGGACTACAGTCAATAAGACCACACAAGAACTGATTAATTGAAAACTAGAATTGATATCTTTTTTTTCTCTTTTGGTTTGTTTTGTTTACAAAGAACCTGTGGTGATTTTTGGCTCAAAAGTATGATTTTTACATTACAAATCCTACTTCTAATCCTTAAGTAAAGTTTGGTATAGAGTATATAGTATTTCTTTATGTTTTTGTTGACATCTTTAGATCAGGTCTCATGGAGACCAAGCTGGTCTTGAATTTGCTAACTGGATATAGCACTGGCTTGGAACTCCTGATCTTTCTGCTCTACCCGCCATGCGCTGATATTACAGGTGTGTGCTACCATATCTGGCTTCTATATTTAGTATTTTTATTTTTGTTCCTCTTTCCTAGCCTTACTAATTAAACCTTTATAGTAGTCTTTAAGAACTATCCCTGCATCAATGATATCGCTCTGACTCCTAGATAACGGTCCTCTGTTCCCTAGCATTTTATATTCACATTAGCACCTAATCGAAATGTTTCAAAATGCTGGGTCTCTTGGGACAGCATCCTAGAGAGCATTTACATAAGATGAAGTCCTTTCTACCATTTGTGGTAAGAGTTCAACCTAGTCCTTTGGAGCTAGCACAAGACTTGTTCTGGAAAATACTGCAGAATGTTCCATGCAGATAATGAGGACTAGTTACAGTTGACTGAGGTTTTTTTTTTTTTTACCAGTGTCTCAAGTTACAATGATTCACTGTCTTAACCACTTCTGTTGACAGTTTCCTCTTCTTCTCCAGGGTCACAGACCATCTGGTAAACATAGCAGCTGAAGATCCTGTTGGGCTTCTGTTCGATATGCAGCACCAAATCTCTGTCAAAGTAAACTTCATGGCTATATGTCTGTAACAAAACACAGTCACATGGGATTTGCTTTTCACACCATCATATTCACAGTGTCACCAAAATACCATAGCACCTACCCTATGCTACTACATATTTACACAGATGCAGAAGACTTGTCAGAAATGGATTTTTCATTATTTGTGTGCATGTAGATAGAAAACAGAAAAATACAGAAAATGTAGAGAATAAAAAGAGCTCTGGGCTTAGGGGCTTGGATATGCAGTTCAATGTCAGAAGAGCACTTCTGTCTGACCCATGAGCACGAACAAGTGTTCATACCTCTCAAGTTCTTACTGACAGGAAAGGACCTAGGCAGAAGTATGCTGTTCTTTGTTTTACTTGTATGTGTGTGCTGTGCAAAATGTGTATGCTCACATGTGTGTGGATATCTATGTGTGTGCATGTGTGTTGTATACAGGCCAGAGAATGATGTCAGATGTCTTCCTCAGTTCCTCTCTGCTTTATGCCTTGGTCCCAGAACTCAGGGATTTGGCTAGTCTGGTCATCTTGCCTCTGAGATCTTGTCTTCACCTCCAAGTCGGGCTGACACACCTACCAGCATTTATGTGGTGGGTTCTGGGGACCCAAACCCAAAGTTCTCATATTTGCACAGCAACTGAACCATCTTCCCAGTCCTCGTGAAACTTCTTCACTGCCACTACCAACTCATTTTAGGTGGTGCTAGGAACTGAATCTACAGTCTGATGGGCTGATATTTGGAAGAACAAATATTTCCAAGTGCTAGAACCCAACTTGCTTAATCATTGCTTGCCCCTTAGCTAACTATGGGAGATAATTTCATTTTTAATGATGTTACCAAACTCATAATTGGGAGCAAAATAAAAGACTTTGGTAAGGAAATAACATGTCTTAAGAATCATAAAGTTTTCTTTGTGTTTTTTCACCAATATCTTCGAGGATATTGGTAAGATGGTATTCTTAATGCTAAGAGAAAGAAGGCTTAGAAGTGCTCATTTTGTCTTGTATATTGGACAATAATTTCTTTCATGTGGTCACAGGACAGGTGAATCTGGACTGATATGGACATGTTCTAATAAATGGCATCTGTAAAGGAAGCCCTTACAACTTAGTGTCCCAGTGGTTATACATACCACATCCCACGACTCCACTAGTGGGATGCTTTTGAGTAAGGTTCCATACTCATTACAGTGGAAATCCAGGTGAGCTTTTCCTTCAGCATCTATTTGAGTGACAGCTACTACGGAAAGCAAGTCCAGCTCATCTTCATAGTCCACGATTTTGAAAGTCTTGGGGAACAGATGAAGGTAGGGTCAACTCCAGTTAATAAGCAAGAAGTATTTCTACATTCTAAATTTAATTATTCTATCACTTATGAAAACACGACAGAAGGAAGAACAAGTTAGAGAATCAGTAGAAATGTATCTCTATGTATACCCATAAAACATGGGTCATTCTCAAGATTTCCACATGTTAAGCAGTAGCCTATAGACTTGGCAAACAACTAGAAAGCACACTGGGTCCCGTGGGGTTGGAGTTACAGGCCTTTGCCTATGGCCAGTTTGTTGTTACATGGGTGCTGGGACTCAAACTCTTGTCCTCAAACTCAAAGAACAAGTGCTCTTAACTGGCAAGCCACCTCTCCCGTTTTCTGTTTAGCTTTGTTCTGTTTTCCTTTGCTTCTATAGAGATTGGAACCAGGAGCCCATGCATGCTATGCAGGCACCATACCGCTTAGCAATATTTATTACTCACCATGAAAAATGTGCTTCTTAAAAACAATTTATCTTTAGAAATAGTACATATGCATATGCATATGCATATGCATATGTATATGTATATGTATATGTGTGTGCTTGCATGTGCTCTCAAATGCAACAGTGATGCACCCCTTTAACCCAGCACTTGGGAAGCAGAGGCAGATGGATCTCTGTGAGTTCAAGGCCAGTCTGGTCTACAAATTGTGTTCCAGGATAGCCAGGACTCCAGAGAGAAACCCTGTTTTGAAAACAAACAAACAAACAAACAAACAAACAAAATGCATACCTTACAAAAACAATAAGCTAATCATGTTTTCAAGTTATTTTTGGCCCCATAAATTTTACTACAAATAAAACTGTGTGAAGACTACAATGAGACCTAAGAAGGGGGTGACACTGAGTGGACCACACACCCCCTTCCCCATCCTGCCTGCAGGGCTCCCTGACTCCATGTCTGTCCTGGGCCAGGAAAGCATTAATTGAATGGAAATGGACTGCTGGGTTATCTTTGGCTAAGGAATACCTCTTGTTCTGGGTCATCATCCAGAAGGCTGACATTTCTTTTCACCACACGTCCAGAAGCTGTAACCGTGATTGAATTTTCCTTCTGATGGATGGGGGTGGGGGGGAGAGAAGGAAAATCAGGACATGCTCCACTGCGTGCAATCAAAGCCAACAGTCCCCGAGTGCAGGTAAACCAGCTGACCCTTCCCAGCACACACACTCCTCTAGCTGACTGAGAACATTCCAAATTTCATTTAAATCTAATTTTTAATCCTTTACTCAGTGAACAATAATTTATTTGAATAAAAGCTTTAAATGGGCAAATGCTAGGATAGGAAAAAACTAATTGATTAAACATTACATTACAGATTTGCACTTTATTCATCCTTCTGACTTTTGCCTTAACACAGAACAGAAAACTAAAGGTGGATCTGAGTTCAGAAACCTCCCTCTTCAAGGGCCTCAGCTTATCCACTAAAGGCAAACTACCAGCTGCAGTTAAAGCATGGTATCTGGTTTAAAATATTTATACCCCATCTTAACTTCGAACAGCTACTTAGAACCAGAGACTGACAAATCAGCACTAAAAAGTATGAAAAGAAAAAATAGAAATAAGTGAGATAAATTCAGTATAATCAACTCTCTTCAAATTTCACATGTAAGTGGGAGTAAGACTAGCTCCTCATGCACAGAAAGTGAACAGAACTCCGAAGAGTTATGATGTTTGCAGCTATCAGGCAAACATTCATATTACAAATTATATAGACAGTGTTCTATAGAAAGGATATAAGATATTTTTGACTTACTCTGTCTTCTCTATTGGCCCAAATGACAAAATCTTCAGAGATCTGATGTTGAGAACTATCATTTTCTACCTCACTTAGCTTCAAGACTCTGGAAAGGAAAAAGAATTCCAAAAACTCAAGATTGCAAAACACCACCAATCTGCCAAAGCTAATCTCAGATGAAGCTCAACAGAGGGAATCTGTGGCAACTCACAGCTCCTCCGCTGACTTGTCTGTAACATTAATCTCATCATTAAAATCCACAGCCTTCTTCACATTCATCTTTGTGAAGCAGGGAAGTGCAGCTGTGAGCGTGGTGCTTACACAGGTAAGGCAGCAGCTGGCTCAGCCCGTTAGTGACACTACAGTGCAGAGCTCCCCTCCCCTCTGTGCAGCAGGACCTGAGTGTCCCACCCCTCACATCACAGTTGCACTGTTGTTTCTGTAGAACACACAGCTAAGCATAGCACTTAAGAGTTCACAGTGAGAACAGGACAGCAATTAATTGGAATGCTGGACTTTCATAAGAGAGCAAAATCTGCCACCAACAATACCATTTTTTTTAAGGATTATATTTTAAGATTTAGATTTGCAGAGTATAAATGATCTCATGGGTCAAGCTTATTAATCAAGAGAAAGTAAAATAATTAGCTTTCCACCCACAGAAATCTGTTCACATCATTAAAATACTTCAAAAGTACAATGTTCTCAAAGCTCCAAGTCCTATAGGCAAAGAGAACAGCAAGAAGCCACTGCGGCAGGGACAACTGGATACTTCACAGTTGCCAATGATAATCAGATAATGTTTTAAACCCAGAGATGAGTTATCTCAATTAGTGACAATATAAAAAGGTGCTTATCTTTTAAAACCTAGGAAAAAGCCAGGCTTGATGGCACATGCCTTTTATCCCAGCACTTGGGAGGCAGAGGCACATAGATCTCTGTGAATCTGAGACCATCCTGGTCTACAAAGCAAATTCCAGGACAGCCAGGACCACATAGAGATCCTGACTAGAAAAAATTTTTTAAAAAGCCGGGAGGTGGTGGCGCATGCCTTTAATCCCAGCACTTGGGAGGCAGAGGCAGGCGGATTTCTGAGTTGGAGGCCAGCCTGGTCTACAAAGTGAGATCCAGGACAGCCAGAGCTATACAGAGAAACCCTGTCTCAAAAAAACAAAAAAAAAAGAAAGAAAGAGAGAAAGAGAGAGAGTGAAAGAGAGAGAGAGAGAGAGAGAGAGAAAGAAAGAAAGAAAGAAAGAAAGAAAGAAAGAAAGAAAGAAAGAAAGAGGAAGGGGAAGAAGGGGAGGGGAGGGGAGGGGAGGGAAGGGAATGGAAGGGAGGAAAAAAAAGATTTCAGATTTCTGGCAGGAGAGGTCTTGGTCTTGACTGGGCTAGTATACAAATTGGCGGGTGAGAACGGTAGAATATTTCCAGTTTTGAATCATGGAATAGCTAGAATCAAACAGACAGAAAACTGTGTGAGAAGAAAAGACCTAAATACTGAGGATAAGCTGCAGTTAGAGGAAGTATGGGTAAAAGATAAAAATTTGAGACTATTTTGACACCAAGACTATTTTCAAGCCAAATGAAGACCATTTTAAAGCAGAAGGTCAAAAGCCAACAGTAAACAAACACTAGCCCATCAGTCAGAACAAACACAAATCATCATTCTGTCTGGAGGGCACCAGAGATTGAACCTGGGACCTCACACACTCTAGGCAAGAACTGTTCTTCTGAACTTCATTTCTAGCTCTTATTTATTTATTTATTTATTTATTTATTTATTTATTTATTTATTTCTAAAGAGGTCTCACAAAGTTGCCTAGGCTGGCCTTGAAATTAGAATTTTCCTGCCTTGGTCTTTTGCACAGCTGAGATTTCAGGCGTGTGCCACCTGGCTCAGCTATCTTCTTTCTCATCAATCCTAAGAAAACTCAGACCCAGTGTGGCACAGTTCTGCATCCCCAGTGGTCAGGGCACAGAAGCAGAAGGCAGTTCAAGGCCAGCCTGGGCTACACAAAACTTGCAGCCAGTATGAACTACACGGCAAATTCTTAAGAACAAAACAAAACAAATAAAACTCAACGAGGGAAGAGTAATCAATAATTCCCTTTCCTTCAGTCACGTATTATCTGTCAAGGAACTTCTGTGAGAAACTTATAAACAGCAATGGCAAAGCTAAAGAAAAAAACCAGATTTTGTAGATGATAGTCTCTCAGGAAATTCTCCACACAAGTGAATATTTCACAGAATTACAATGGTTTCAATTGAAAACAACAATGTCAATAAACATTGCAAAAATCGCTTTTAATTTTAAAGTGCTAAAAAAACCTCTCACTTGACTTGGTTTGGGCCAACATGTATTATTCTTCCAGAAGCATCAGGGTGGAAATAGATCCAGTCAGATTCCAGTGAACAGCACTCCATTTCTTGGATTCCATTTTTTGCCTGAAGTTGGAAAAAATATTCAGGACAGAGATTAGGAGGGTAAATAATTTTCCAAATATAACCCTTTGGTAACTCACAGGTACAGGGAAGAAAATTGAAGCAGCTGGAGTGGGACAGGTGTGAGGGTCAAATCAACCTGAGACATTCTGAACATCTACAGTCCGAGATGGCATGGATTTGCTCCGTGCCATGCGTAGACCTGAGGCTCCTGTATCTCACGCACGCACTTTGTGTTGGGGACTATGGGGATGCCCTGGTGTCACTGCTGCATTTGATTTTAATTACACCCAAAGCAAACAGCAACCTCAGCAGCCACAGACTGACACACAAACAGAACAAATATTAGCCCATGTTTGGAACCTATTAAATAGCAGCTCTGACTCCAAAGTCCACGAACTTTCCATTATTATACACACACAGTTCCCAACAATTTCCTCCTCCCAACCCTGTCCACAACTACCTGTCAATCAGAAGAGTAGGGAACACTCACATAAGCACGTAACCAAACCAAGAGTCTGACACAGGTCACATACTAAGTCACATATTAAACTCTCATATCTGAGAAAAGAGTCTAATACTGATTAGCATTTAAGACAAGAAAAGAATAGTCTTATTCCAAAACACATAGGTATGTTTAGACATTAAAATAAAGAAAAAAGCCAAGTGTGGTGGTGCACCCCTTTAATCCCACCACTTGGGAGGCAGAAGCAGACAGAGCTCTGTGAGTTCCAGCCAAGCCTGGCCAGGGCTACATAATGAGATCCTGTCTCAAGAAGGGGAGTGGGAGAGAAAGAAAAACCACCATCTGTTTTGTGTTCCTGTGGACTCACAGGTTTCACCTTCTACACAGCAGCACCAGGAACGAACACCAGCTTTGGCAATTATTTACATGTGTGATGAATACTGCCTGACCAAATGTTATAACTGTTAATAGAGAGTATGCAATACCTACGATTAAAGACCACTTATTCATTTATGAGAAAACATATAGAATCATTTCTTATATACATAGGATATACAGTGCGCAAGGTTTGACTGAATGCAAAATTAGGTGGAAGGAGAGAAAGAGGCACTGGTGACTGCAGAAAGCCCTGGAGGTGAACAGTCAAACCAGGGCAGGAATCAGCTCCTAGAAAATCTTCTGAAAAATGTTACAAAAGAGGGTTTCACTGAGGGGAATGGGATTGTGGGAACTGTTAGATGTGACCAAGAAGTGAGAAAATGGAGAGAGAAGTTTTCTTACAAAAGTAAACTAGAAGACACTAGACACAGTGGCCTCTGACATCAGTAGAAGAAGGGAACAGGACCCCAGAAAATGCTGACCTTAAGCAAGGTGAAGGGTGCTGACCTATGACTAAATGGAACCCACAGTGGCTGACTGTGTGCAGGGCCTTGGAAGGCATTGGTAAGGGATAAACTAAATCTACTTCATACAAAGTAAATTTATCTAGTATAACAAGAGATTTCAGAATAAACTACTTTAACTCAGCAATACAAGCAAAGATGAGGGCCACAGCATGGGTTCGGAAGGGGTAAGAATCTTTGTTTGGGGAATAGAAGCAACCTGAAGGAAGAAAATGTATGTCTAACCATGACAGACCTCAACAAATGATTAAAAGGAAAAAAAAAACCAATTAAAAAAACTCATATTTTGAAAGAAAATGAAGATGAATTTAATGGGTAGAACGTTTGCTGTTTTGCCATGAACCATTTCTTCCTGTGGCGCCAGAAGCAACTTGAGGAACCCTGACAATGAGCCATCTCAGCGCCAACACTGTGAGCGCCATCTGGTCCTGCTCTCTTCAAAATCAACAACACATTCCACAGCAATTTCAGAGGCAGCCTAAGCCTGTTCTAGCAACAGTTCCCACGGTGGCATCTGAGAGACGTTTTCCATGGGAATCCTGCAACAAAACCATTAGCAACGAAACCCTTCACTATGTATGGCGACACACAGCTATGGTCTCAGCACTTGGGAGGCCAAGAGGGAGCATCAGGTGTTCAGGGCCAGGGTGGCCTACGTACTGAGTTTGAAGTGAGCTACACAGTGTTTAGCACAGAGCTGGGGGCTGGGAGGGAGAGTGAACAAGGATCCTTGGTGTGTGACAAGACACTATTTCCCATATTCTCTGTATTTTAATTTGTTCACAAATGCTGGGTGTGGTGGCACATGCCTTTATCCCAGCACTAGGGTAGCAAGGCAGAAGAAGGATCTCTGAGTTCCAGGCCAGCCATCACTACACAGAGATCCTATCTAAAAAAATAGATGATAGATAGATAGATAGATAGATAGATAATTCCCAAATTAATAAAAAGGTAATTTTCTATAGCTTTACTAGAAGAGTAGAGAATAAAAATTTCTAATATAAATTTACTGCTGAAAAGTTGAGTACTCAAGAATTACCAAGGAATTATCTTTTAGGGCACAAATATGGAACACTCCTTTCTGTTTCTTCTTATTAGGCGTGATGATGTAGTGCCAAGGATGGCCTCCGATCTGGAATGCGTTCTCCAGGGATGAAACTTCAAAGAGTGGAGGTGGAGAGTCTGTAGGGATGAGCAAGAGAAATTTATTAGCTTCTCATTCTGGGTGGACTTGAGCCCTTCATTAACTAGGTTCAGCCTTTCTTGGTTCATAATCTACAAAGTTCAATTAATGAAAAATTACTATGAGCGAATAACATGCAGTCAGAAAAGAGATTTGCTGCCTAGAGAACAGAAAGCCAGTAGAAAGCAAAGTGAGGCTATGAGCTAAATCTCTAGGCATGTATTTTGGTGGGAATGTGTAGCCTCCATGAGAGCAGACAGCAACAACAACAACAATAATAATAATAAATGAGGCTGAAGATACTTATGGTGGGGGGTTAGGGAGGCAGATACATAACAAAAGGTGCAGCCATCAGCGAGGATCTACCTACAAGACTCTGCGTTAGCCACAATGTCAACTCTCTGAACAATTGTAGCGGCTAATCAGGTCTAATAAACTTTTATAGGCAGAGAGACGTTCCATAACATAGGCTAACAGCAAATTTTACAAAAGCTGTACTGTGTTACATTTCTTGTATAGGAGCAACATTATTCTGAATGAATACAGCCAATTAGGATGGATGGGGTCTGGCACAATGGAGACCTTAGTAGAGAGTAGACACCAACACTAGTATTATCATTAAACAAGTTGATTTTTATAGACATATCCAATCAGTGTATTGGGGATGGACTTCAAAGAGACTGTTGTTGGTACTTCCTTCTCTTCCTCTTTGATCTCCATCTTAATTATAGTGTAATAGGTTTGCTCCAGCACTGTAAGGAGACCTGCAGTGAGGTTGCAATGTCTTTCATGGCTGTAGATAGACAGCTCATCTATGGGCTCTTGATTTCTGCTTCTACCTTGAGCACCTTTGGTTATAAAGCTACTCGTCTCAAAGGTATTACTCTCAGAAAAGACTATTCACACAAGAGTGACATAGGAAATGGAAATGTGTGCTGGGGAGGCTCTTCTTCCTTCTGAGTGCTATACACAGGAGAAAATGGGTCATGAAAAGTAGCTCACAAACAAATGTGAGGAGACAGAAGTACTTAGAAAGTACTGAAGTTCTTTTTAAGTACTTAAAAAGCATTTAAGAAAATGAAAATATCTTTAATAAACAAGGTCTTTTCAACTAAAAAATATTAATATTCTAGTATTAAGTCAAAGGGCATGTGTCAGTAAATTATGAAAGAAATTCAAACACCATGTGATAATAAACTCCTGTTCGGTTCCCAGCACTTAGATCATAATTATCTACAACTCATGTTCCAGGGAATCCAGCACCCTATTGTGGCCTCTGCTAGCCCCATACAGTGACTTACACAGTGACTTACACACAGAGCTTTGTGAGCATGTTTATACTGAGCACAGAGTCATATCTGAGGTTAGGAGGCATGCAAGCTTTTCATAAAACCGCCTAATTCACTTAGAAATGAGTCAGCTTTAAAACATTGATCTTGGACCTCTTGGAGAGCTTAACTGGTCACACCGGGCACTCTTCATAGCTTATATCATTGCCATTTGCCACTAAACATTCTTTTCCTTTCTTGCTTTTTTTTATACACACACACACACACACACACACACACACACACACACATACACACACATATATATATAAACACACACACATATATGAAAGTAATGAGTCAGTGCATACAGAGAAAACTTACAATGCATAACTATTTATATGAGCACTTACTTTCTTAAGGAGAAAAGATAGTGTATAGCAGCCATACCTGTGATTTTAACATTACAAGGAATGCCAAAAGGAGCCTCTCCTACAGTCCCAGTAGTCCCGCCCTGACTGCATGCACACCCTAAGTCAAGTTTCTGTTGCATGAACTAAAAACAAAACAAAACAAAACAAAAATGGTGGCTTTAGAGCCTGTTTATTTGCTGTCTGGAAAGAAAAAAAAATTACATGTACATGACAGAGAAAATGTCTTTATTCAAGGACCTTCTGTTTATCCTCCCCACCCCTCTGGCAAAGGTTACTGTGTCTTTTTCTGTTTCTATAACTTTTATAATTGAAAACTATATGAGTACCCGACTTGTTAAAAACAGTAACAAACCCACAAACCACACAAGAAAACCTTTTGCACCCGAGCCTCACACCAAGTGTACTATGCCCCACCGTGCTTTCCTCTACCTGTTCGATGATGGCTTGGAAGCTGTAGAGCCTGACTAGTCCTGAGCTGTACATTACAATCAGGATTCCATGTGACAAGGTAGCATCTGTGACATTCTCGAAAACCTAAGAGGAAAGACAGATATTACCTAAGAAAGGACCAGACAGAAGGCCTATCCTCTGATCTTCAAAATGTCTGTATTTCATGCTTTAAATCCAGGTCATATGCTGCCTCACATTAAGACAACTAAAATTTAGCAACTTGAGGCTCGGGTGATTAGAGGCAAGCAGCAAGCCTCAGGCTGGAGTATCAATAGAAGCACTGTACACAGGGTTCAAAATGATGTGTCAGTACGCATGTGCTGTACGACTTTGTCAATACACAGCAACTACAGATCTACTTCTATTTCATAGAACGGTGGTAAACATGGATGCCATATAATTTTAGATGAGTATTTATCAGGTATATCCAATAGAGACTCATTATTTAAAACACTAGAATGTTCTCCACAAGGACAAATATTTGTAGTCCTTAGAGGGAAAAAGACTGGATCTTGGAAAGTAATTAATTATAAGTGAAATGACCACCTGCAGATTTGTGTGTGTGTGTATGTGTGTGTGTGTGCTTCTGTGTGCATTTGAGATATGTGTATAATGCATGTAAGCAGGTAAGCCCATGCTTATGTGTGAAGGATAAGAGGAGGATACTAGGTGTCCTGTTCCACCACTGTCTACTTTATTCCCTTGAGACAGGGTCTCTCTCTTTCTGAATTTGGAGTTTTCCACTTTAGCAGCTAGACTAGCTGTCCAGCAAGCCCAAGGGTAAACTCTCCTGTCCAGTGCTAGGGTTGCAGGCACCCATGGCCATGCCTGGACTTTATGTGGAGACTAGGGCTCTAAACTCACTCTCTCATAAGCATACAGCAAGTGCTCTTACACAGCAGCTCATCTCTCTAGCTTGCAACTCCACATCTTCTTCAACACTATTACGTTCTTTAATGTCTAACAGGGTTTGATTTCTCAATTGCATAAAAAAGCAACACCATAAAAACCAAATTCCTTCAGACATTTAACTAGAGTAAGGCTTTGGCTTATTGTTCCCTAAATGTTCTGTCTTTGAATCTTGTGATGATTTTTCTACAGAGCTCTGAGAGGTAACAGTTCTGTGCCTATATTAATATTCAACAAAAAGCAAGGCAAGCATGCCTTTTTTCATAGCACTGAAACAAGAATGGAGGACATAAAAGTTCATTTGGATTTCTATTCAGTCAGTGAGGATAGACCATGGTAATGAATAGGGTGAGTACACAACTGCTTGAGGGCCTCACCCCTGTATATTCCAGTACATCTAATAAGTGAAAGACATGCTTTAATCCTGCATCACAGTAATCAAAGCCAAATCCCTCAAGCGATTATGCTGGACACACAGGAGTAAACAGGACCAACTTTGACGTTGCCAGTCTTTTTGTTTGTTCCTGCTGAAGAATGTAATACACACATAATTACTTAATCCACAGCAGAAAGAAAACAATGAGGCTACAAGTTGGGCTTCTGTCGTTTTCATAGAAACATAATTATGGTTTGTTTTGAGTTGTGAAGCAACTAGCTTTTTAATTCCCTACTCCTGGTTCCACAGTTTGAAAAGAAGTACTTGGTAATTCAAACATTTTAAAATTAGTAAGTAGCTGTTCAATTTCTAATGGAACACACTGTCACAATGTCTTAAAATACTTAAAAGTGCCTAGTATAAAATAATCAATAAGTGATAATATTATTATTATTCTTTAGTTTGTGAAATTTAGTATAAGCATTCAGAATAGGAAATGTTTCAATAGATTTGTCTTGTTTGCTAGGGAATATTAGTAGATTCTCAAGATCTTATCTTCTTTAATATTGTAAACATCTAAAGACTAGTAGAAAACCTCCCGCGATGGCTTCCCACAGAGTAACCACTTTTAAAGGGAAGACTACTGACTTTCACTCAGTTGAAATGTGGTCTCTTTCCCACCCGGGAACCCCACAAATTGAGATAAGTGGGAACATAATAAAAACCCAAACTGTATGAGTTAGAAAGATTATATATCCCATTACAAGTCTTGTTTATACACTACAAAGTAAGTCTGAGGGCTGTACCTGCAAGTCTGAGAGCTGTACCTTGTAATTAAAATGAGACATTTTGTTGAAGCTTCATGATCATTTTAACAAGCTTTGAAATATTTCCTTTGAAAAAAATTCCTTAGGCATTTCATAATTTTATAAAATAGCAGTTCGTTAATGACCACAGGTTTTCCAACACTCAAAACAATAACCACCTGAGAGGCATAAAAACATGTAGGAAGCCCAAGAGATGGTTGTGCTTCTTCCAAAGTCACATTTTGACATAGAATAAGACACATCAGTAAACATTTCATAGACAGGAGAATTTTCTCAATCAAAACATCTAATAAATAAATAAATGAAGATATTACTCCTAATTGTCAATCAAATATTGCAATTAAGTAATTTCAGTATGGCAGAGCACACCTTTAATTCCATCACTTGAGAGGCAGAAACTGGTAGATCTCTGAACCCAAAGGTAGCCTGGTTTACACAGTGAGTTCCAGGTTATCCAGGCTTAATAGTGAGATTCTGCATTTAAAAAAAAGGGAGGGGGGAGAAGGGAGGGAGGGAAGAGGTTCATGCTTACCTTTTTGTTGATCTCTAGAATCCCTACAAGTGAAAATGGCAGAACCCGGAACACTGCAAGGTACAGCAACACAGGCGGCTGAGTGCCGGCCTACAAGGTAAGAACACAGTATGGGCAGCTCTCCAAAGTACTTCCGAAAACACTGTCTTCATAAGCTCAAAATATCCATCTGTCCTAGCATTCAATTATACACAACTTTTCATGAACTGAGAATTTCCATCTATTTAGACCAAAAGTTATTTTACCAGTAAAGGAAACATATTTAAAATGTTCACTAATCCTCCAGCTCCTAACAAACATAGTGAAAATAAACATAAAATATCACAAATGGAAACAAGTATTTCTTACCATTAAATATGGTGTATTTGTGAACTGGAGTTCTAATAATAATGAATCTAACCAAGAGCATAGTGTCATATCACCAACAAGACTTATAGTGGTCTGCTTGTACTTAAGACAGTATATCAGAAAAAGCTTGAATGATATCAACTTGAAGAGTGCTCCTTTATTTTGAGAAGCAAGTTTCCAACAGCTTATTTCCATTATGAAATGCAAAATAATCTATCTACTTCTCTAGTAAAGAATTCAAGGGAGTATCTGGAATTTAGGGATGGCACAGTTGTCAGCCTCATCACAGCAAAACTCTGCTTGAGCAGAAATAAGGTCTGACTGTCAAGACTACCAATCAAAACCACAGGAAATAAAAGTTAAAATACAGACAAATCCAAAACCAGAGTGTGATGTTTAAAGCCCTGGAGACCTGCCCTTTCAAAGAGACATACTTTCACTTAGCCAAGACCCATGCTCCTCAAACTTAAAGGCAGGTGTAATTTGTATATCTTGACCAAGAACTACTGCTTGTTGGCTAGAGATTGTGGGAACACAGTCTTAAATGCAGAAATGCTTACAAGACTTAATAACAGTTTCAGGTGGTAAATAAAAACCTTAATACCTAGGACCACGCAGTTAGACTGGTGCTCTTCGGGTGGCACATTAGGCCTGGCACTGCTAGAATCCTCATGAAACGTGTTACTTTGTTAGTCTTTCATATTTACGCAACACAGCGAGAGTGTGGAAAGAAAGCAGCAGTGACCAGCACCTCTTTGTCCGGCAGCACCTCACCGGTGTGAGGCCCGGCCCAGGAGAGCCCAATAAAGCCACGTGGTCATGCTGCTGAGACGACAGGGAAAGATATAGGAAATATTTATACATGACCATCATTAAAAGTAAGTTTAGATCTGGCAAAATGGCTTGGTGGTGAGGTCTTTGACCCCTGGAATCTACAGGGTAGGAGAAATGACTCCGGCAAGCTGTCCTCTGTCCTCCTCTACACATATGCTGTGACATGTGCCCCAAGCCACACATGCATAGATAAATTAGTGTGACTTAAAAAGCTGTTTAATGAAGTTTAAAGAGCTCACCAATAGCTTGTCTGGCTCAGTGGCATACATAAGGACCGAGAAGGCAGATAAGAAAACAGAATGCAGAGGGTGAAGGAATGTGCTGCTGTGTTGATAAGGGAAAGCCTGATGTGGTTATTTAAATAAGTTAAAGAGAGAGAAGCCATCTGTTAAAAGGTTCCTAAGTTAGGTATGGGAGCACACACTTGCGATCACAGCATTTGGTAGGCTGAGGCAGGAGGATCTCAGTTGGAAGACAGACTAGGCTACACAGCCAAGAATTCTAAGTAAATTACCTGACAGTATTACAGGATTTTTTTTTAAGGCTACATTTTACATTAAGCACTAGCAGGAACTTGCCAAAAAGCAGACAAAATTGTTGTTTATTGATAGTCTTTTTTTAATATGTCTTGTCCTGAGATAAAAACAGAAAATCTCTATAAGAAAAAAAATCTGTATTTATAAAAATGTTCAAATATTTTCTAAGGATTTCCTTACCAGTCAGCAACAGAAATAAGATTCCTGATAGGTAGTCCTAGGCTTTAAAAGGTCTAGTAAATTCTTGGTCATGTTTTTTTTTTTTTTTTTTTTAATTAAACAGGGTCTCACTACACAGCCTTGGCTGGCCTGGATCTGAGATCCTCCTGCTTCTGCAAGTGCTGGGATTAAGGGCTTGCACCATTGCCCTGACCAATTCTACATGATTCTTTAAAGAGAACAGCTGAGAGATGTAGCTTAGCGCTAGAGCACTGTAGGCAGACATGGACCAATGATCTCCAGTACCCAAAAGTAAGTAGATACAAAATAGAGAGAAACCCATATGAGTAGTCTGCTCAAATTTAAACAGCACTTGCTTTTACAAGTGTGCAAATGCTTTCACATGTGTCGAATGCTTCGGACCTGGCGAGCCGCTGCGGAGCCTTTGTTCTGAGCCGACTTCACTGCGATGACCTCCTGAGGAGTGTCCCAGCTCAGGTACCTTTTGAAGGAACGAAGAGGAATTTCATGTTTGCATCAGTTCCCTTATACTCAACATTGAAACATTATACTTTATTTACTTATCTATTGTTATTTTACATGCTTGGTTTTGGGGATAAAATCCGGCCTGTGATGCTGAACTTGCTGTTCTATTGCTAAGTATCTCTAGTGCTGAGATGACACACATGAACCACAATACTTGGTGTGCTATTTTACAATTAAGGTTTTTTTTTTTTTTTTAAATTAATTTATTTATTTTATTTATTATACGTAAGTATACTGTAGCTGTCTTCAGACACTCCAGAAGAGGAAGCCAGATCGGATGGTTGTGAGCCACCATGTGGTTGCTGGGATTTGAACTTATCACCTTCGGAAGAGCAGTCGGGTGCTCTTACCCGCTGAGCCATCTCACCAGCCCCCTAAGGTTTTTTAATATGTAAATTATAAGAGCAAAGTAATCTATTTTAAAACAATTAACTTTAATAATTTCCTTAGACCCTTATATGGATACATCTCAACTTAAATTTTAATTCTTCTAGAGTCTTAAATAATTCTTTTCTAATTAAAAATAAAAATTTTTTTTGAGACAAAAATCTCCTGTAGCCCAGGCTTTGAACTTGTTACATTACTGAGGATAAATGTGAAAGCCCCATCTTCCCAACTCAGCCTTCTTAAGTGACAGTGTGTGTGTGTGTGTGTGTGTGTGTGTGTGTGTGTGTGTGTATGTGTGAAGAGCATCTGCAGTCATACCAGTTAAAAACTGGTTTGGGGCTGGGCGTGGTGGCGCACGCCTGTATCCCAGCACTCGGGAGGCAGAGGCAGGCGGATTTCTGAGTTTGAGGCCAGCCTGGTCTACAGAGTGAGTTCCAGGACAGCCAGGGCTATTCAGAGAAACCCTGTCTCGAAAAAAACCAAAAAAAAAAAAAAAAGATTTCCTAGGTCTCAAGTCTCATATTTTTACAACAAAATTTTAAGTAATAATCTCAATTACCTGAATTTGCAATAGGAAGCAAGGTATATTTTCTCCAGGACTTCCCCTGTAGTTGCTGATATACGAAGCAGCCAATTATGAGCAGTCAGGGCTATGAGTGAGGATTTATAGTCTGATGGGTCCGGAAGTATGTCTCCCTAAACAACAAACAAATAAACTAAACCAGGGTGTGAGAACAAACTGCTTGGCTCTGAACAATCTGCAGTACTCTATGTGCAAAGAAAATGGCTAGTTAACTTGTCAAATAAGTAAACCAAAGAAATCTCTACTGCACAAATGAAGAACGTGGGACAGACGAGGCTGTGGGCTGTTACTTTAATTGGTCTTTATGTTTTAATGCGTTTACATTTTACCATCATTACCATTGTGTACCTGTGGGTGCACAAGCCCCAGTGCTCATGTGAGGTCAGAGGATAACTGCGAGGACTCAGCTTTCTCCCTCCACTCAAGAGGTCTGCCTGCCTCTGCCTGCCTAGTGCTGAGACTAAAGGTGTGCATGCTCAGCTCTCCTGCCTTTCTGTGGGTTCTGGGGCTCAAACTCAGGTTGTCTGGCTTGCACCACTGGGAAGCAAGAGCTTTAACCACTGAGCCCTCCCCACTGGTACAGCTCCACTGCAGAAGGGAAAGAGGAGCAAATGTGCTGACTTTCAATTAGTGAAGTTCTGAATTGAGAAGTTGAAATTAATTCGGCATTTGTTTATGTAAAACATGAACAGGAAAGAAGCGGCAATTGGCCTCTGCAAAAGCTGTCTTCCCTCTCAAATTCCAGGGAAACAGCCATTTGCTTTTAGTCTGCTTGGCTCCATTTATTTTTGTTGTTTCTCAGGCAGGCCCTGTGCAGTGCACACTGGGAACTGGTCCTCCTGTATCATGCTGATGCTGTGATTGTCAAATGTACTAGCCACTTATACTTAACTCATAGGCCATGACATGAATGCTTCTATACTACATGACTTATGTATCATTTCATGTAGATTTTAAAGTTTTAAAATATCTACTATTCCTATTTAGCCCATTAGAGAGACATTTGAAACAAGTATATATTATAGGTTTGAACTATTTTCTTAAACCAAAAGTGGCAGTTCATACATTATTTCAGAAACAAGACAAAATAAACTGAGTATTAATTTTAAAGTAGTTTTGCATTCATATAATAATGCAGTGCTCCTCTGAGCTCTTCATAAAAAATGTTGTCATCACAAATAAAAACAAAATTACTTAAGTGTTTATGGAATGAAAGTAGGTTAACTTTATTTTTCCAGGACTGCTCTATATTTTGGATGTTTGAATTGGTATATTCAATCTTTCTCAATTAAGAAACCTATCATCTCTCTAATCTCCCCTCAAGAAAATAGATTAAAAGGCTCTAAATGGTTTAAGGCACAATTATTTACAGCTTTCAATTAAATAGGAAAAAACAGGCTTCTAACTTTCTAAGTTTTAAAAAGTGGTTTCTATGAAAAGAGTAATTATGGGGGGTGAGAGTTTAAAAAATTATAGCTTTATGGAAAAACAACAGCCTAGAAAAAAAATTAACATTAAATTCCGAATATTGCTGCTCATGGCTTAAACAGTACTTCTGGTTACAGACTGGGAGTTCTCTTCTCTTGAAGAGCAACCAACCAGACTTTCAGATGTGATTAATTCGCTACAGTCTTCTTAGGAGGATTTCTTAGAAACAATGTTATGGAAAACTTAAAAAAGATGAAATGTCCCTCAAAAGAGGGCTGTGATTAAAAGAGTTTGCTCTGATGGCTCCACAAGCACTGTGCATGCTGGCAGTATTGAAGCAGCGTGTTAAAGACTGAGGAGGAGGCGGACAAGCATCCTTGGAACTTTCAATGTCCCATATTTATTTTTCCCCAGACCAACTACTCCTAGCTTCTCGGGTCTCTGCATGCTAACTTCCCAAGGAAACAGTGTGTAGAAGGGCACGTGCCAAGGCAACACTGGCTTAAAAGCAGGGCTTTCACTATGTAGCTTTAACTTTTATACTACTATTTTCCTAACCATAACCAAGGGGAAATTTACCTACTTTCAAAAATCCACATAATAGTTGTCCTCACAGTAATTTGTCTTAGTACAGGGGTGGAATAATCTCAAACAGTAAGAATGACTATAAACTACCTCACAGTGTTACAAACTTTAATCAGTTTCTACCTTTTCAAAATTTATAAATCACCTCTAATTTAACATTTTTCTGATATGTGTCTTCCATCCCAGTAGTCAGGGGTGGGTGAAGTCCAAGGTTCAAGCTTACACTCAGCTACACATGAAATTTTAAGCTAGCTTGGGCTCAAAATAAATAAATAAGTTCCAAATACTGATTTTAAAAAAATTACATGTGTATCTGTATGTGTGCATGTATCTGTGTATCTCTCTCTCTCTCTCTCTCTCTCTCTCTCTCTCTCTCTCTGTGTATGTGCATGCACACACATGGGGAGGTCAATAGACAACTTTTAGAACTCAGTTCTTACTTCTCCTTTGTGCGTCCTAGTGACAGGGACTTGTACCCATGAACTCTCAACAATACAGCTGCCTAAGCAAGACCTGCACAATGGTAACACTAGCTGACATCTGAGCGTGGATGAGGAAATCCGTACAAAGCCCCACACCTAGGTGAAGAGCTATAGGCAATTAATGGCTTCTAAGAGAGGGAAAATAGGCCTTTGCCAGGGGCTAGTCTCCCAACAGGTTATCCAATCCACAGTCAGTCCTAAATACATATGCATATGAGCACAGTAAAGGGACTCAGCAGGTTCTATTTATATATATATATATATATATATATATATATATATATATATATATATATATATATA
>LR752659.1:0-41796 GCA_902729485.2 Mus minutoides | reverse complement strand
ATTCTTTTTAAAAAATGAAGTAAATGTAAAAATAAATAAATGAACACCATTTAAGTGTGGGGAAAGCTTTAAAAGCCAAGGCTCTAGAAAGAAATCTTACCACTGGGCATTCCCATAATAAAGCATCCTCAATTTTTTCTGATTTGGAACATTTTGGCATTTCATAAAGTTTTCTTGGCTCTGATGCAACACTGGGGAAAAAAGAAAAAAAAAGCATTATTATTATTATTAGTTGTAGTAGTAGTAGTTGTTGTTGTTTTAAACTGAGGTAGTCTTTGCTCAGACATTTCTTTTTTTTTTTTTTTTTTTTTTTTTGGTTTTTTGAGACAGGGTTTCTCTGTATAGCCCTGGCTGTCCTGGAACTCACTCTGTAGACCAGGCTGGCCTCCAACTCAGAAATCCGCCTGCCTCTGCCTCTGCCTCTGCCTCCCGAGTGCTGGGATTAAAGGCGTGCGCCACCACGCCCAGCCAGACATTTCTTTTACATGTCTGTAGCACCCAGATTCCAACTTTCTATTGTCAAAGTTACCTGGAGATTGCTTTACAAAATAGTATTATACTGAATTCTTAATTAAATCCTTAAACATTCACTGTAAATGTCTGTTGAATTCAGAGTTTATTCTATTGCTCTTAATAGAGATAATATACAGATTAAAAATAGAAGGTCCTGTAATGTGTTAGCTAGTTTTATGTCAACTTCACACACACTAGAGCGACCAGACAAGAGCGAACCTCAAGTAAGAAAATGTCTATAAGATCAGGCTGTAGGAAAGCCTATAGGCATTTTCTTAATTAGTGACTGATGATTGTACCACTGTGGGTGGTACCATCCCTAGGCTGGTGGTCCTGGGTTCTATACGAAGCAGGCTGAGCAAGCCAGAGGTAGCAAGTCAGTTAGCAGCATTCCCCTATATCAGCTCCTGCCGCCAGGTTCCTGTCATGTTTGAGTTCCTGTCCTGACTTCAGAGATGGACAGTGACGGAGAAGTATATGCCAAAAAACCCCTTTCCTCCCCAAGTTTATTTGATCATGGTGTTTCCTAACAGCACACTAACTCTAACGAAGACATATTATTTTGAATGAGCATTTGTGGATACAAAAAGAAACACTCTTTATGCCTATTTTATTCCTTTCATAAATATTAAATATATGTCTATTTCTACTATCTTTGAACACATATCTTCCAGCAATTTCAAGGTAGCCTGGGAAACATTTCAGGGGCTTTGCCAGTGTCCCCTCTCTCAGGCCCCCATCCCCCAAATTATATACGCCCTCTTTACCGAAAAAGTGAAAATTGTATCCTTGATGCTTACTTTGGAAACAATCTTGCCCAAGCCGACCTCAAGCAATCCCCCTTGCCTCAGCTTCCCTGGGCTGACACTACAGCCCCCTACCACAACCTCCAGCTAGTCTCTACTCTGACAACTACTGAGATGCAGTCATAGATGTGTTCTTTTCTTTTTAACTGATGAACTTTAAAGTTCAACTACTGAGAAGAGAAACAATTTCCAGGATGACATTTTATTCACCTCTGATATTCTCTCAGAAACTCAAAGGTTTAAATCAAACTGAATGTCACAGGAGTGAAAGCAATTTCATGTGAGTCTACCTGTGGGTGCCACCCTCTGCAACAGAATGGTGAAGAACACCTGTATCATTTATCACTACGACATTAATCAATGGCATTCACTCTGACTGAACTTTTAAAAATCAAAACAAGTGTCTCTGACTTGGGAAAGCGACATCCTGGGTATTAAATGGTGCCTAAGAGTCACTGTTAATACTGCAAGGCAGATGATGGGCATCATGAACATGTACGAGA
The DNA here is from genome assembly GCA_902729485.2 of Mus minutoides. Lineage (NCBI taxonomy): Eukaryota > Metazoa > Chordata > Mammalia > Rodentia > Muridae > Mus > Mus minutoides. Next base: position 39,974 of record LR752659.1, on the reverse strand, counting down.
ATGTCCAGACCGCCACTGCTAGAATCAGAGGCTTATAGACACTGTCTTCTGGAAAACTGAAGAAATGATTACAAGACAACCACTTAAAGCCTTTGGTTGTTTTCGTAAAAGCATAGGGAGAAGCATTCATTCCCAGAAAAATCTCCTGGTTCAGTAAGGACAGTGGAAGCCCACAGTGTTTGAACCAGGCATGTTCCCTTGCTTCCTTCTCCTAGCTCAAGAAGATGGCATCACAGCTTTAAACTGTTATGACTGAGTGCCAGGATCCGTCCCCTGCTGCTCTGACTCAGAAGGCAATCTCCGGAGAATGGGAAGGGTGACCCTGCTTTCATCCAGCCCCAGCTATGTGTTGTTGGGGCTGAGTCCTACCTTAGTATAGTTGAAAGTCGGGGCTCCCATGGAGGCTCTACCTTGGGTGTAACTACAGTGTAGAATAACAGGGCCCTGACTACACTTCTCTTTGTAAGCTCCAGATGGGCCTCATCTTTCTTTCCTGGCCTGAGCATTCCCTCAGCTTCCAAAACTGCTCAGCTTTTCCTATTAGGGGGGTCACTGCATTGACTCCTGTGACCAGCTCTATGGAGTTAACTTGAAGACTGCCTGGGAAAAGAGCAGGTCATGAAACAGCCCCTAGTTCTTTCAAACAAAACTGACTTTATCTGCAACTGATGCGGAGAATTTCAAGTATGTGTGCACTCTATAAATCATTGGAAGTTACATTCCAAGGGCGAATGGAGGGACATGGGTAGATTCACCGGCACTAAAGGCTAATAAATTGCAGGTTGGGCGATTTGTCAAAGAACCAAAAGGAAAAATAGATACTATCTGGAGTGAAGGCAAACCTCAAAAATCACTAGTCTCTCTGACTTCTAGCTTCTGATCCCACAAGAAAAGAACTTAGGTGTTATTAATCACTTCTGAGATAGCACCAGCTGGTGTCCTGCAAGCATGAGGACCGGAGTTTCGATCCCCAGTACTCATGGTTTCCCAGAGTTGTGGAGGTGGAGACAGGCAAATTCATAGCACTTGATGGCCAGGCTGTCTAGGAATTCTAGCTTCCCAGTCCAGCGAAAGGAGAACCTATCTCCACAACAAGGTGGTTTGCTCCTAAGGAATGCCGCTGAAGGTTGGCACACAGAAAAATGCCCATAATCTTTACAGACACAAAGTGAAAGATAAAAAAGAGAGGCAACTCCATAACTCCTTAATCCAGGTAACGGGTATGGAAGCATCAGTTCTCTGTTGCGTTCTCTTCAGTCTGACCTTGAATGGATGGAGGCTGGCTGTTAAATACTATTTATCTACAAATACTATACTTTTCTTTGAACATTTTTTTTCTCTTGGAAAAAAAAAAAAGTACTTCTAAAACAAAATACCTGTCTCCTAAGCAGCATCTAATTATTTCACAACCCATTTTCTCGACTCTGATCTTTAGTATAAAACAGCAAATTGTGCTGAGAAACGTATTATTTTGCCTGTGCTATAATTTTGTGTGAAATAAAGTATTTACAAAGACGAAGTCCGAAACTTTAGACTTAACGAGTTTCTAAGATCACATGCATTTCCCACCTAGTTTTATTATGGACTCATTTTTTTTTCATCTTCCAAATTCACTAAGTACGAAAGAAGCCACGGGGTTCTATAAAAACTAGGGTCAGGTGGATTATAGCAAAAAAATCATCACCAAGAATTTACCTGCTGACACAGCACCGGTAATTGTCAAAATATATTCTTCCTCTCTCATAGGCTATAGGTGACTTGGAATGAGTTGTCCAAACATTCTTAAATTTAGTACTCTCCTGAAAGATACAAAGAATTTCAGTTTAGGAAAGAACTCAGCCCCCTGCTATGGACCATTTTAGGTGTGTAGTTGAAATCTACAGTTTTAAAGTACATTGTTTCTCCCTTTTTTTTCTCCCTTTGCCCATAGGTGTTGGTTTAGTTGGATGCCCAAGTTTTGAATCGATTGTTTGCAGGAAGGCAAAAGAAGCTTTTTAAAACTACGGCAGGCGGCGGGCCTGAGTGCCTATTTTCTAACACCCTAATTGCGGGACACAGATGCCCCTCCCCACGTAAGACCCTCAAAGGGGTATCAGAGCACGTAAAAAACTGCAGCCCGGAAGGAGGTTGGATCCCGGGCACCCCGACTTCAGCGGGCGTCACCTGGCACACCAGCGCCCGCAGGATGCCCAGGTTTGTCCTCTGCACCACGCCCGCGTCGCGTGCGTAGAAGCCCAGAGCCCGGCGACTCAGCCGGCGGCACACATTGGCCTTCCGGGTCCGGCCCATGGAGACTTGGGGTCCGCAGGGCCCAGGAGGGGCGCGCCCCTCACTTCCGCGAGGGGTGGCAGCCGCCACCTGCGAGCCTCAAGGGAAGGTTGACGCGGGAGCCCTGCGCTGGGGACTCGGGACAGAGACCAAGAGGTAGCGACACACGGATTTGGCGCAAAGGAACAGAACCAACAGCGCCTTCCTGGCCCTTCTTTCTGCTCTCGAGATTAACGCTGCACCTCGCGGCCCGCCGTAGCCACTCCCTCTCCCGGAAATGTAGTCCCCTTGGCCTTTTTCCCCTGGCTTCTTTTTCAGAACTACAATTCCCGTCAGGCAGAGGGAGGGCTGACCTGGCCCCGCCCCACCCCTCCCCGCCCCTAGTCCGCCTCTCCCGGCCCTAATAGGCTGTGCCGTAGGGCTGCGCAGTGGGTCAGGTAGCCTTCCGGGCTGCACGCGGTAAACCTGGATAGCTTTGGGGGGCGCTGTGCAGCCGCCTGGTGGTGTCGCTTCACCGGTGTGTCCTGCACCCAGGGAGCAGTCCCTTTCTGCCCTGGTCGTGGGACGACTGCCAACCCCTCCTTTGGCCCTGCAAGGCTCTGGCCACGTGTCTAGAGGGGCGTTGTGTCCAGTGGGACCCTCCAAAGGTACGCCCCGTGGCTTTCCCTCAGCCGCACATGGGACGTTGTGGATGAGGTTGACTTCAACCTTTAGTTGTATAAACATTATGCTTTTGTATGGTAATTAGTGGTGAAAGATGCTGTTTTCCCCACCAAAGTAGGATTGAATTTCTCTTTCCCAAAGGCGCACCCCTTGTGTGGCCAGCGGGGACCTTGACTGGTTTTGTGGTAATTGCTGTGTTTTCTTCCTCTTTCCATTTTTCCCCCTTATAGGGAATAAAATATGAAATGTTTGCATTCTTATGGGACTGCCTAAGATAATCCAGGTTGACTTCTCTAAGTAAAAAAATAACATTCTCTGTGAGAATGCTCAGCCTGCGTGTTCAAAATTACTAACATACTAAAAATTTCCGTAACTGTATACCAAATTCGACCTGTAACCTCATTGTAAACCCTTTTAGTGTGGTGTCTGCATCTCCCACATAGACTTAATAGACTTGGCATGCCACTCCGTGATCTTAAGTGCTTAAAGAAAAAGTCAGTAATCACACCAGCTTTCTGATCGACAGAAGTACAATACAGGATGGGTGTGCTGGGTCAAACTTTAACCGTTTCATTTTGTTGTTTTAAAGGGAAAACTCTTTTTAACCCTTGATGCATTTCCTTTGGGATCTGGCTTTTTTGTTGGTTTGTTTGGTTGGTTTGTTGGAGGTTTTCCCCCCTGATATTTCATGACTTGCTTATAGCATACGGTGGAGTGAGTGCTTCATATATTTTTAGAAAGCTCCACAATAGTTAATTTGGTCATTCATGAATGCAGCTGTCACTGAAACGCTGGAACCCAGAAAAATATAGCTGGATTTTCTTTGGCTGAAGGGAAATGCAAATGATTGCTGAATTGCGCTCATCATTTCCTTCTTGTCTTTCTTGTTGCAGCTCTTGTCTTTTTGTGCTCTCCCACCATGGCTGAGCTCTGGTCTTTCTGTGCTCTCCCACCATGGCTGAGCTCTGGTCTCCGTGCTTGTTTTTCAGATGACTTCTAAGATGCCGCTATGCTTGACTATTACTACAAAAACAATAGCAAGTAGTGGGCATATTGTGATCGTACCTTCTGCTCATTCACTTTAATGTAATAAGTCCCTGCAGGGAGTTACTCAACAGCTGGGAGCAGACCACCCCTCAGACATGATGGCCATGCCCCTCACTTGCTGCTCCACTGTAATGGCGCCGTCTTTCTTGGTTTGGACCGAAGTCCCCCCAGTTTCTTCTAGATCCGAATGCTTGTCCTCTGGAAACTCTGTGCTCTTGAGAAGACTGTTTGCTTGCTTCTCCTTCATGTCCACTCCTACCAGGGTGGTACTGGTAAGAGTAGACGTGAACTGCCTCTCAGTGTTTGTCGGGTTTTTCCACGTGGCACAAAGCTTGGCCCCTAAATCATCACAGTAAGTGGTTTCTTTCATCACAGTCGATGGCCAGTGAGCAGGCTGGGGCTGTGGGGGAGCCAGAAGGGTGTGCACAGTATGCACAACTTGGGCAGTCCCCATTCTTTCTCACCTAAGCCTTCTGAATGCTCCCTTCCTGTGGTATTTATCTTCCCACTGAGATCCCCAAGGAGAGTCATTAGACTGTCTTTGCCTCTCCCACAACCAAGTACTTTTGATTCTATTTCTGTCCAGTCTTTTCATCTCAGTAGTTTTATGCCTTCCTGTTTTCTATCCCATTATTAATTAGCCTTCTGATTGTTCTTTCTGCCTACACTTGGAGGCTCTCGATTCCCAACCTGCCTCAGAGAGAGTGATTTCACTAATGCACAAAGTTGTCACACCATTCTTAGTGCCTCCTCGTTATCCACTGCAGAATGTCTCAAACCAGAATCCAACCCAGAGTCTTTCATTGTTAAAGTATTTTTAGTATGTTAAATGTATGCAAATATAAAACCATATATAAAACCCTATGTAGCTTTTGTGCAACTATAATAACCAGGCATTTGTGAAGTAAGTGAAGCAGAGCTATGTGACCAGTAAATTCAAGTGCACACTTACTCTTTTGTTTGTTTGTTTGTTTGTTTTATTTTTGTTTTTGTTTTTTGAGACAGGGTTTCTCTGTGTAGCCCTGGCTGTACTGGAACTCACTCTGTAGACCAGGCTGGCCTCGAACTCCGAGATCCGCCTGCTTCTGCCTCCCAAGTGCTGGGATTAAAGGCATGCGCCACCACTGCCCGGCTAAGTGCACACTTACTCTTTGTGATCATCCATACTGTTTCACTGGGCCTTACAAATCCAGAAAGCAAACCCATCTGCCCCGTCCTTTTTGCATTGAGACCTGTATACATTTTCTAATGTTACAGATTCCTCAGCGCTCCCAGTCCTTATTTAACCCACGATGAGACTTTCCCTTGCCCAGTGTGCCTTGACTTTCTTTGACCTTCACTGGACAACATCATTTACATACGATAAGTGTCCTAATTACTTTTTTCTATTGCTGTAATGAAACACCCAGACCAAAACCCAGGTCCACCAGCTCAGGGATGGCACCAACCACCACTGTGGGCTGGGCCCTCCCCCATCAATCAGTAATTAAGAAAAGACCCACAAGTCTGCCTGCCTACAGCCTAAGGCTGTGACCCTATCATTCAGTTCCTCGTGTTGGGGTGACCCCCAACTATAAAATTATTCTCATTGCTACTTCATAACTGTCATTTTGCTACTGTTATGAGTCATAATGTAAATCTCTGTGTTTTCCGATGGTCTTAGGTGACCCCTGTGAAAGGCTTGTTTGACCCCAAAAGGGCCTGCAACCGGCAGGTTAAGAGTTGCCATATGGCGATATTTTATCAATTGAGGTTCACTTCTCACTGTTGGTTCTAGTTTGTGTCAAGTTGACATAAGACTAGCCAGGACTTGTTAAATTAATCTGTATGCAGCTTGTTGGGTAGTGCACCCATAATCTCAAATGTGGGGCCCCAAACCCAAAACAGCAGTCAGATAAAAGGTGGTCATCTAGATGATCTGACCTGCTTTTTTTGTTAAAATTCTTTTTTCCTTTTTGAAGATTTTTTTTTTTTAAATAAAAGCAAGCATCCATGCGAAGGGATGCTCAATGACAGGACTCTTGAGGCTTGTGACAACAGAGTAGGTTTGTACTACGATGTCCAGAAGGCTGCTGTGGCCCTTGTGTATAGGAGGGGGATACACTCAGAGCAGTAGGCAGAGACCTAATAAGTCGTGTCCAGCCTTTCTGGCTGAAGGAAATAGCCTGGATTTGTTCTGTTGAGACAGAAAGCCACAAGAGGCTTGGGGGGGGGTTAGCCTGTTCTAGTTTGTTTTAATGACATCCATTTGGCTCTAGTGTGAAGAATGCACCAGTGGGCCCAGCTTCTTAAACTGGATTCCATCCATTATGGGATCACATGTCTGAATGTGGGGCCCATGAGAAATTTGGCATTAGTAAAAGGTTTCTGAATGCACAACCAAGAAAGAATTAAAAAATCAAATGTGTGTTGAATCTGACAAGTTTCTAGCAGTACTTGTTGTGTACATTACAGCCTTAGTTCTGAACACACAGTGTGGACACTTTCCACTACACATGCTGTTACACCACAGAACACACTTCCTGAAAGGTATTAGCTCAGATGCAAGGCTATTGTATACTAGGAGTTGCAGTATTTGTACTGTCTATACAAGCTCTTCTGTTCTTACAGAATCATAATGGTTTAAATATGGAAAACATCTCTGTATTTTCCTGCCATCATGCCTCAGCATGTGAAGATCAGATTATTATATTCTTAGGCTACACGGTGTTAGAATTTGATTTGAAATTTGCTGTTTGGGTTGCAGACTTGAGTTTCATAAATAAATTGTGAAATGAGTTTTGGCTTGTGATTAGGGCAGAATTTCCAACAATATCTGAAAAGGTCCTAAACATGCCTCCTGCCAAATTGTACTAGGTGTTTAATGCAAAGTGGTATTCTCAGCAGTGATAATTATAAAATCTGTATCAACTCTGAAAAAAAACTTTGAAGATGTTCTACGTTTTATCACTCGACCAAGATTTAATACTCTCTTATTAGTTTATTTGTGTGTGTAGCATGTGCATGTGTATGTGAGTGTGAATGTGTTTTCTCTCTGATTACCTTTGAGGCAGGGTCTCTCATTGAGCCCTGTGCTCACGTATGACAGTCTGTCCATCTCTGCTCCCACTTTGCTGGGTACAGATATGAACAACCACTCCTTGCATTTTTTTGTGTGGGTGTTAGGATCCAAACTCAGGTCTTCATGCTTGCACAGCAGGTTCTATATGCTCATTGAGCCATCTCCCTAGCACTGAGATTCGGTTATTTCTATATAAATACACAGGCTGTGCTGAGCAGGGTGGTGCATGACTTTAACTCTAGTATTCCTTGAGAGTATTCTCTGTGAGTCCCAGGAGAGCCAGGACTACACGGTGAGATATAGCCTCGAAAACAAACAAATATAAGCACATCTATATCACCAGTATGAAAATTGCTTTCATCTTTAATAGAATTAATTTTCATTAATTTTAAAAAGTCTCACTGTATATGGTTCAGACTGGCCTCAAATTTACTGTATCATTCAGTCTGGTCTTCCTGAGGTCCTGATCGTCCTTCCTGCCTCAGCTCCCTGAATGCCGAGATTGTAGCTGTACACTACCATGCCTAGCTACAGGTGTATTTCAGAAGCACAGGTAAGAGGACTTCTTGTTGTAGGAAATACTAAAAAAACGCAAAAACAAAAAACTGGCAAGCTTCCCGCACTACTGCTGGCAACTCTCTGCCCTGGCACGGTGCCCCCAGCTCTCCTGTGGGCCAAAGCTCCCAAGTCCCCTTCACTCCTGGCCAGCCCCACGCAAAGACCACACGCCACAGTCAGCCACCACAGCACCCATTTACCCTGTAGAAACAAAATTCTAGAAGTTTATAGTTAACAAGTTAGATTTATGTACCAATAAATTCTCAATTCACAAGATGCCATTACAAAAATTTCAGAACCAATTGATAATGATAAAAGCTGCCCACCTAGATTAGACAAATTATCCCAAACATTCTATCCTTTATGATATCATAACTACCTGGGGCTATTAAAACCACGCTGGATCTCACTCTTCTTCCTGTCCACCAGTCTTCATCTTAGCTCTTCTCTTTTCTCCTGAGACTCTCTCTGTCTCTGCAATTTTTAGCTCCTCCTCCCTTTCCCTGTCCAATCACAGACCTTCTGCTGCACTAATATTTTAATGTAATTGAACAGGGAAAATCCTGTCACAGCTTCTGATCTAATGGATATTAGGGATGGGAAGAGAAATCAGTGAGGCTGTGGGTGTGACTCAGTTGGGAGCGTGCTTGCTCTGATATGACCCTGAGGTGGTTTGGTACTGTACAGAAAAGCAGCTTTTAACTTAAATCGGGTAAAAAATATTAGAACTTTTCTATGGTGTTAAAACTTTGTGATTTGGGGCTGGTGAGATGGCTCAGCGGGTAAGAGCACCCGACTGCTCTTCCAAAGGTGATAAGTTCAAATCCCAGCATCCACATGGTGGCTCACAACCATCCTTAATGAGATCTGGCGCCCTCTTCTGGAGTGTCTGAAGACAGCTACAGTGTACTTACATATAATAAATAAATCTTTAAAAAAAAAAAAAAAAAAACCTTTGTGATTCTTGTTTAAGAAGCCTTTAACTTGATGTCACAAATTTTCCCCCCTGTAAAAAACTTTTAAGCATGTATGTAAGGTGATACATGCCTTTGATCCCAGTACTTAGGAGGTAGAGATTGATGGAGCTATGTGAGTTTGAAGCCAGCTTGGTCTACCGAGTGAGTTCTAGGATAGCCAGGACTATACAGAGAAACCCTGTCTTGACTCCCCTCTCCCTCCAAAACACAACAACAACAACAACAACACCTTTGGAAAATGTGTCTTTTCCATTTAAGTCTTTTGTTTGTTTGTATGTTTGTTTGTTTGTTTGTTTTCTAGACAGGGTTTCTCTGTGTAGTCCTGGCTGCCCTGGAACTCACTCTGTAGACCAGGCTGACCTCGAACTCAGAAATCTGCCTGCCTCTGCCACCTAGGTGCTGTGGTTAAAGGCGTGCGCCACCACTGCCTGGACATTTAAGTCTTTAATTAAATGTGGGAATGTTGTAAGTTAGTGACCCATTTTATTATGTTTCATATACAGGTAGTCACTTGTCTCAGAAACATTTATTATTGAGTAGTCTTCATTTCTGTGTCGATCTGTGTAGACCATCAGTGTTAGCTCTGTTATCAAATTACACACGTGGTGACTTTATCTACCTTCTGATGCTATAACAAAACATCCAAGGCTAGGCACTTAATAAGGAGGTTTATCTAATTCCTACATCTGGAGGCTGGGTATCCAAGATCCTTCAGCTGAATTTGTGTGACTTCTTGGGGAAGTCACCTTGGCTGAGTCACAACATGCTCGCTGCCGGCATCATGGTGGGAACACGGGTGAGAACGAGAGATCGTTTGGTAACAGGAAGCTAGAGAGATTAAGGGCCACCCTTGCTCATTTGCTAAGAAGCAGGAACTGAGTGAGTCCTGGTGAAAACTGTATTAGTCCTTCCCAGGAACAGTTTCTCCAGCCGTCCACTCACCTTCCAGTAACCCTGTTCTTAAAGGTTCTAACGCCTTTCAACACTTCACACCAGGGACCAAGCTTCCTGTGCATGTGCCTTTGGGAGGACACACTTGAACCATGCATGTTTAAGCCACGGCCCATGGTGGTCTCTGTTCTGTTCTGTTTTCTCTCTCTGAGCTAATAGCTGGCTAATTATTACAGCCAGTTTTGTAACAGAGCTTGACAGCTGGTGGGGCAAGGCTTATAACTCAGAAATATCTTTTCTTCTTCTTTGCTATTTGTACTTTTCATTCTAAAACCACTTAAGTTCCACAGAAAACATCACTAGAATTTAAAAAGTAGGTTGTTTCTTATTTTATGTGTATGAATGTTTTGTCAGCATGCGTGTCTGTGTACTACATACGTGCCTGGTACCCACTGAGATAAGAAGAGGGCATTGGATCCCCTAGGACTGGAATTATAGACAGTAGTGAACTGTTCTATTCACTTGTAGAAACTGAATCCAGGTCCTCTGTAAGAGCAGCAAGTGCTCTGAGCCATCTCTCCAGCTCCCTCATTGGGATTCCAACTGCGATGATATGTCAAACTAAAGAGGATGAATAGCCAAGCCTTTTTAGATTATTCCGTAAACAGTCTTTCCTCATTTCTTTTTTTTGTTTTTGTTTTTTCGAGACAGGGTTTCTCTGTGTAGCCCTGGCTGTCCTGGAACTCACTTTGTAGACCAGGCTGGCCTTGAACTCAGAAATCCACCTGCCTCTGCCTCCCGAGTGCTGGGATTAAAGGCGTGCGCCACCACCGCCCAGCCTTTCCTCATTTCTTTAGATCTTCTTTAGTTTCTTTGCAGTTTGATAATTTTTTCCTTCAAGGACTTAAAATATTTTTCATCTTAATATCATATTTTTAATAAATGTTATAAATATATATGTGCATATATGTTTGTTTTGCTTTCTTGTAACAGGAACTCATTATGAAGTTCCTGGGCCGCAAACTTAGCCTTCCAGCCACGTGGGATTACAGGCATGTACTGCCATGTCTGGCTACAAAGTATGGTCCTTAATTTGATCACCATTTTGTTTTATTATGTGATGTATTTAGTGTGTGTGTGTGTGTGTGTGTACTTGTCATTGTGTATGTTCAGAGGCAGAAGACAAGTTTACAGGGTGTGTTCTCTCCCCCCACTATGTGGGTTCCAAGGATCAAATTCTGATCATGGGGCTTGGTAGCAAATGCCTTTACCTGCTGAGCCATCTTGCTGGCCCCATTGGATTTTTTTTTAATATGACACTTGTTTTGAGTAGATAAACATGCATACGTCTTCTGTAACCTTGTCAGACTTCCTCTTTAATTGTAATAATGGTTGCTTGCGGGTGTCCAAAGTTTTTTCCAATGTTGATTTCTCTCAGGAAATTGTGACAGTTTTGTTAAGTCTATGCCCTTCGTCTTTCATCCTTATTTCCCCTTTTACTGTCTTGACCCAAATTTGCAGATGAGTTTCTACTCTAGTAACAATACTGATAATTTACTCTAGTATTTATAAAGAGAGTAGCTACAACTGAGGATAACGTTTCATTTTCTCTGCCAGTTAAAGTTAAAAGACAGGAAAAATCTCAAGTGCAACAGGAAGCAGCAGAGAAATTTCAAGACACACCTACAGGATGGGTCAGAATCGGCAGGTGAAGAAAGGCTTGTATTGGGGGCGAGGAAACACACTCATGTCGTGGACCCCGGGAAAAGGACCCTCTGCCACTCAGGAGAACACCTCAGAGAGCTGAGTTGTCTAGTCTCTTCTCAGGGACTGGGGTTTAAAATCTCTGAAGGGTCTTCCTCCCCTGACTTAGAGTTGGTCAGTTTGAAGAGCACAGAACCGCTGATTGGCTTACAACCATTGTGTAAACATGTCCTGATCTGCCAAGATCTCCTGCCTGCCTGCTGGAGCATCTGTGTAACTCCTAGTCCCTTAACACTGCGGGTTGCCGACGGCTCGTCTTTTATCAGGTTAATAAAATTCTCTCTTGTTTCATATTGGCTACTTGTTTGGTTTATCTGATCAACTAGGCATTGAATTTTATTACTGCTTTCTGTGTATATGCTGCTGTGGTCTATGACTTTTCTCCCCCCTCTATTTTGATAATGTGGTAACGTTAGAGTTAAGTGAGTTCATTTAGATAAATATGGTGACATATTTTGTTTCTGTGCACTGTGGGCTTCGGGTTCCTGCTGGCTCCAGTGCTCAATCAGCTCTGAAATTTTGGTTTCTGAAAATTTCTTTCTGGCTTGCTGGCTCAGTGATGTATGTTGTTAACATAATATGTATTTTTTGCTTGTTTACACAGCACCTGGGGAGGGGGGGTTGCTGCATAGCAGAAAGGCTTCTGAGGTATTGAGTTCACCAAATTTCCAGAACTAGATTCCATCTCCTCATTTTTTTTTAACCGTTAAAGCTTTAGTCAACAAAGAATAGAATCTAAATGACCCTCCGAGCCCCTTCAACACTGCACAAGCAATCCCACTTGAACGGCTGCAAAGGATTGTGTAGCGGGAAGAGCCTCATAGCAAGAGTGGAAGGCATGTTGTTGTGACAGCAGCTCACTTACTGAGATCTTGACTGAGTCATCTGCTGAGTGGATACTTCAGGACTGAAGTGAGATCACATATGCTCACAGATACAAGCATCATGTAAGGGCAAAGGATGAGATGCAAATGTGATACACAGTGCATTCTGTTAGAGGAAGTACATCAGGAACTGAGAGGGTTTAGTAATGTACACCGGGGACTGTTCTTTTTAGAGTGATAAACTATTTTATCTAAAACTATAATGATGGTATGTTTTCAGAAACTAGGATCCTTACATTCCAGAGAGAGGAGGGGAGGGGAAGAAGGGCGAGTAGGGGAGGAAGGAGGAGGAGGGGAAGAGGTAGCCTGCACTAGGATCAAACCCAATCTCTTGTATATACTACAAACTCTGTCACTGAGCTATGCCTCCGGTCCTGGGTGGAGGCTTAAGGTATATATAAGCTAGGGAGAGTAAGGACAGAATGCAGGCCATGAGGAAAGAATTTAACTATTTATACACATATGCAATGTTGGCTGGGAACTGTGGCTTAAGGACAGAACACTTGCCTAGCAGATACAAGGCCTTGAGCTCCATCCCCAGTGCTATACACCACTGCCCATCCATATAACAGCAGCGAAGTCCAGAAAAACAGAAGCATGCACTGGCTCTTCTGCAAGGGGCCAGGAGAAGAGCACTGATGTGAGTAGCTTTGTAAGACTGGAGGTAGTGTCATGGTTGCTGGGGAGACACAGATACTGGGGTCCCTTACCTGTAGGGACCTCCACTCAGATACCTCAGAATCCTTGACTATACTGAGAGAGAAGCCGAAGTAAAGCAAAGTTCTAATTCCATTAAGATAAGAGAATGTGCACACTTTAGATTTAAATGTAGACATTAGAAAGATGCGTACATTTTGGTGTCTCTAATGGCTATGTATGTGATTCTATGGGTTTCTAAATTGTTCAAGGGGTAGGTGTACTTTATAACAGTTTGAAGATTAATTAGGTGTAAAGCTTAAAATTTAAGTAGAGTTTAAATAAGTGAAAATGGGCTAAGTGTTGGGAGGCAGAGGCAGGCAGGCAGGCAGATCTTTGTGAGTTCAAGGCTTGCCTATCTACATAATGAGCTCCAGGCCAACCAGGGCTAAATAGTGAGACCTTGTCTCAAAAGACACACACACACACACACACACACACACACACACACACACACACACACACACACACCTTAAATATATTTCTTATATTCTTAAAGAATTTCCTTTTATAAATGAAATTGTAACATGTTTTAGGGGTTTATGGCTGAGACAGGTACTAATATTGTTTTTTTGGTTTTGTTTTTTTGTTTGTTTGTTTGTTTGTTTTTTGGTGGTGGTGGGTTTTTGGTTTTTTGTGTGTGTATAGCCAAGGTTTTACTTTGTAGCCCTGGCTGTCCTGGAACTTACTCTGTTGACCAGGCTGATCTCAAACTCAGAGATCTGCCTGCCTTTGCCTCCCTGAGTGCTGGGATTAAAGGCATGTGCCACCACCACCCAGCAGTACTAATACTGCTAAAGACCAGGTTATATTTGGCCCTAAGTAAGTAGTTTGTTGATTTTAACATCCTTGTTTGACCAGTGTTTTAAAAGACAATGTTGAGTTGGTAGGAACCTGATTCCCAGCCCATAGGAAAGGCAAGCTAACTTCAGGGTGAGGGGCTTCCTTCCCATCTCACATCCCCTTAATTCTTCCCCCATCTTTCTAGATTGCCTCTGTTGGAGGTAACAACAGAAGCCGTTCTTCCATGGACATTGGAATTGAACAATTAGTGATTAGGTGGAGGTGATGAGAACAGAGTTTCTTATGATCAGAGTGGAAAGATTTAGGTGAGAAAATAGGGGAGCTAGGTCGATGCCTCTAGTCATTAGGGTCAGGGACACTGCTGCTGTTAGAAGTGAAGAGAGAGAGAATGGTAGGTTTCAACATTGTTATGTTAGAAAAGAGTGGCAGCTACATAGAAGGAAGCTGACCTGCGTGTACCCTTCAGAATGAGAAACAGACCAGGGCCAAAGACAGCCAAGACCAGGCCTTGAAATAGGAGAGCATTAGAAGAAAGAGCCACCATGTATAGCCTGATGGAAGTCCTAAAGAGGCAGACTCTTCAGCCTTCAGCTCTGGACACAAGAGGGAGTTCTGACACTTGTAGGGTTTTTGTTTTGTTTTGTTTTGTTTTGTTTTGTTTTGTTTTGTTTGGAGGGAGATGGGAAAGAGGGCAATAAGTTCCATACCACATGATGCAGCCTGGCCTAGTCTATATGAGAGGAGTCACAAGGCAGGAAGGCACAAATAAAAATGAAGCCATGATTCAAAATTGCCTTGGTCTTGGGCAGCAAGGGGAGACATTTGGCTTGATTTTTCCCAACCTGCAGTCAGTGATTTTTCCTGAGAGGAGAGACTGAAGGGGGCCTGGCCTGGCCTGGCCTGACCTGTGAGGCAGCAGCTCTTCCTCCAGCAGGTTCAACTTCTGGTTTGATGGAGATGTAGATAGATGTTTATATATGTAAACACTTATAGGCATAGATGGGAATCTGGTTGCTTGCTTGCTTATATACATGTGTTTGCTTGCTTTTGCCAACCAAGAAGGTACAGAAGCAAAGACACAGTAGCAAAGAGCACATTCCCTCAGCATCCAATAAAAGGAACAAAGGCTCTTTGGAGAAATGGCTGGTTGTAGTGTTGGATCAAGAGTAAACATGATGAGCTTCTAGCCTCCTTCAATATCAGGGCGTTTAAAGTGCTAAAAACAGAAGCATAATGATGGAAGTATATCAAAGTGTGTGTGTGTGTGTGTGTGTGTGTGTGTGTGTGTGTGTGTGTGTGTGTGTGTTTGTACATGTGTGTACGTATGTGTGTGTTTGTGAAAGGCAGATGTTGACTTTGGATGTTCTTCTCTATTTTAGTTAGGGTTTCTATTGCTGTGGAAAAAACACCATGACCAAGATAAACTTAGAGAGGAAAGGTTTTTATTTATTTCAGCTTAAAACTTTCTGGTCACAATCTACTGCAGAAAGAAGTCAGGTCAGGATCTAATGGGGGAACCTAAAGCAAAGGCCATGGAGAGGTGCTGCTTACTGGCTTCCTCGGCCTGCTTTCTTAAAGTACCCAGGACCACCAGCCTAAGGATAGCACCATCCACAGTGAACTGGTTCCTCAACCATCAATCTTCAGTCCAAGAAATGCACCACAGGCCTTTTCTCACGTGAGGCTCCCTCTTCCCAAATGACTAGCTTGTGTCATTGAAACTAAACTAGCCAGTACATCCTCTATTACACTCTTACGTTTTGAAACGGGGATTCTCTCTTGCTGTTCTGGCTATGCTGGCTGGCCAGCGTGTCTCCAGGATCCACAGATCTCTGTCCACCGAGCTCTGCGCCTACAGACTTGCACCTGCACACCCACATTTCACGTAGGGACTAGAGATTGAAGCTCAGGTCCTCATGCATACACGGCAAGTACTTAACCACAGACGCATCTCCTCAGCCCCGGCTCCCACTTCCTTTTGGTTTTTAAATCCCTATGTTTTATTTGAAGGGAATAGCCCAGTATCCTAGTGTGGCCTTTCCCCTATCCCTTTTCTGGTCTGTCTTTTAAAAAATGTTTTTAAATAGCATAATTATTAGACATAATAATGAGTTTCATAGAGCCATTTTCATACACGCACATCATGTACTTTAACCATATTCCCCCCATCACTCCCTCCCATGGCTGCTAATCCTTCTTCTCTTCCCAACCACAAGCCTCCCCCACTTCAGTGGCTTTTGTTTTAACCCAGAAAGTTTTATTAGTGGTGTTACAAGAGTGTGGGTGCCTCACCACTGAAGAAACTGTCTTTCTCCCCACTGATCATAAGCTGTGTATAAATACTCAAGGAAGAGTATGGGGTCCTGCGAGCCCCCTCCCTCCCGTAACACAGCGTTGACCAGGCTGATGTTGTGCACATTTTGTGCAGATAATCCCAGTTACTGTGAGTTCAAAGCTGCAGTTGCCATGTTGTGCCTAAGTTCAGCATACCACACCGCTCCCAGTCACTTCAGGCTCTTACAATCTGTCCATCCTTTACTCTGTAGTTTTCCTGAGCCTTAATGGTAGTGGTGGAGTGTGATTCAACTCTCCCTCTTAAAAATTATATTGATTATTAAAATGGAAGTAATGTGGCGGTCAGAAAACAACTTGATGGAGTTGGGTCTCCTTTTTCACCTTGGTGTGTGATCCAGGGATCAAACTGAGGTCGCCAGGCATACACAGCGAGCACCTTTCCCTGCCGATCCATGTCATTAGCCGTGGATGTCCCACTATGACTGGACATTCGGCAGTCATTTATTCTCAGCACATTCACCCACCCGTTAAGGGCCTGAGCTGCCCCTGGACTGTGCAAAAAGAAACTTCTCCAACCAAAGCTGACACCAGCATTAATCTGAGTGCAGACCATAGTGGTTTCTTAAAAAAAAAAAAAAAAAAAAAAAACAGTATAAGGGGAGAAGGGTAGAGGAGTGACACCACAGTGAAGGAACTTCAGCCGGCAATCAAGGTTAGCAGCTGTGACAGCCATATTGCGAGCAGTGCCTCTGGTGGGAATGTGTTGTACCTAGCATGTGTTAAGGCCTGGGTTTACTCCCCAGCCCCAAACAGACCCAGGCAAACCTCATACCCTTGCTGTAGTCCTAAGAAAAATGTGATAAATGTCCACCAAAGACATTCTGCAAAATACCCACTCCTCAAAACACAGGGTCCTCGAAATACAAAGTCTCACTTTTAGAAACAGACTCGGAAGACATGGCAGCCAGTTGTAATGTGGCATCCCAGCTGGGATTCTGGGAGAGAAAAAGGACCTTGGGGGAAAAGGAAGGAAACGGGGCTGAAGTACAAAGAAGTTTGTAATAATGTATTCTACTGTTGTCAGTGGTAACAAATGCACCAGACTGATTCAGGAGCTGAACAGGGGAAGCTCTGGCACGTGGGCAGGAACTCTGTATGTCTGTAGAGCCGTTCTAGACTATTATTTAAACTTGTGGAGTAGTTATTTAAAGTTTAAATAAGTTACTTAGAAGTCTAACTGAGATGATAGCAGGATGAAAGGATTTAGAGCAGTGTGTGGTAATATATCCTGATTCTGTTTACCATCACCACTTGTTCTTTAGCTTAGGGCATCTTTGTGGTTACAGCTGAATCTCACTGCTCTTCTGCATATTGGTTTTGGGGTTGGCATGTCAACAGAGCTGTATCCTCAATGCTGTATTCTTAAAGGAGTAAACAGCAAGATTGTAAAGATTCATGAGAAGGCAAGACCAGAACTTGAGAACTTTTTAAAAATGTATAAGTGTTGTACTTGCATGTATGTCTGCATACCATGTGTGTACCTAGCGCCTAGGTTGGTGACAGGAAGGTCTTAGATCCCCTAGAACTGGAGTTATGGATGTTGTAAGCCACCACATAGGTGCTGGGAACTGAACTCATATCATCTGCAAGAACAAGTGCACCTTACCTCTGAGCCATCTCTCCAGTGTGAGAGTTCGTAACTTTAGTTTCCTGCTTTGCAAGAGGCAGTGACTGAGCGATGCCAAAGCCACGAGCCTGACAGGAGCTTCTTTCTAAGTGCATAGACGCCTGTAATAAGATCCTGAAGTTGACGTTTTGGGTTTTAGCAGATTTCTGATTAAGATCCTGGTTGTTTGATTGATTGATTGATTGATTTTGGCTTTGCTGTTTTGCTGTTTGCTTGTTTGTTTTTAAGACAGGGTCTCTCTATGTAGCTATGGTTGTTCCTGAAACTCACTCTGTCGACCAGGATGGCCTCCATCTCAGAGATCTGCCTGCCTCTGCCTCCTCAATGCTGGGATTAAAGATGTGTGCCACCATACCTGGCAAGGTGTCCTATTTTTTGTTTTGGTTTTTGACTCAGTATCTCAGGTATGTGGAACTGAATGGTGTGAAACTCACCTTTACAGTCCAGGCTGGCCTTGAACTTGCAGCAGACTTCCTTTCTTTACCACCAAGCTGGAACTCAGTGCCAGGCATGTGAGGCTAGGCCGTTTTCTTGCTGAACCATCTTGTCAGGCCCTTTTCCATTTTTTTTTTTAAATTGTTGAGGCCGAGGCTCAGTTATGTAGCCCTGGCTGGCCTGAAGCTCAGGAGCCTTCTTCCTCAGCCACTGGAATCCTGTGGTTATCAGTGTGGTACACCATGCTTGGTTTCTTTATGATGCTTTCTTATTACTACTTTAAGTTAGCACACCAAGTCCCACAATGTCTTTGATGGAATATATTCACGGAGCAGCTTCATTTTGATGTTTCTGTTTGGTATGAAGAATGAAAGCAATGTTTTAGTCAGGAATTGTCTTTTTCAGCAAGCAGTTCCAAAAACCAGTTCCCAGACTCCTCACTGAAAACCAAAAGGCAAATAAAATGCCCGTGATTGGGAAGTTGTCTCTCTGGAGATGCCCAGCAGAGGGCGGGAGAGCTTTCCCGGGGCTGGCTTCCGCTTCCTTGCAAGACTGGGCAGACCTGACTAGGGCCATCTGTGTTTGCAGTCTGATGATTAACAAGTACTATAAATGAACCGATCGTGGTGCATCAGAACCACAGTTGCTAAATGAGGAGAGAAAACGCTGTAATGCAAAGTGGCCGTGTAGAGCCGTGGTCAGTAGAGCACAGGAGGGAGGGAGGAGCGGGATGCAGGCAGGTGTCCCATGCCTGGTATCAACCAACCAAAAACAGTAGCTGTAGCTACAATGACATGGGAAGAATTTAATGATATGAAACATTAACTATCCCTATTTGATTGTTACATATGTGTGTATAATTTTGAAGGAAAAACAAGAAGGCAAGGTGGCAAATGCCTGCTATGGTTGGTGAATAGGAAGTTTCTAGATCATTGGAATTTGACATCCTAATGGGGCTTCGGAAACCTCTCTAGAGAGAGTGCCACCTAGTGCCCGGGCCAGCTGCTTCCCCTCCTTCTCTCCACTCATGGTTATTATACAGAACTTGTATACTTTGTGTACTGGCTAGGTTTGTGTCAACTTGACACAGCTGGAATTATCACAGAAAAAGGAGTTTCAGTTGGGGAAATGCCTCCATGAGATCTGTGAGGCATTTTCTCAATTAGTGATCAAGGGCCCCTTGTGGATGGGACCATCTCTGGGCTGGCAGTCTTGGGTTCTATAAGAAAGCAGGCTGAGCAAGCCAAGAGAAGCAAGTCAGTAAAGAACATCCCTCTATGGCCTCTGGATCAGCTCCTGCTTCCTGACCTGCCTGAGTTCCAGTCCTGACATCCTTTGGTGATTAACAGCAATGTGAAAAGTGTAAGCTTAATAAACCCTTTCCTCCCCAACTTGCTTCTTGGTCATGAAGTTTGTGCAGGAATAGAAACCCTGACGAAGACACTTTGTAATTTTAAAAATAATTGTTCTGTACGTACAAAGGTACTTTGAGAATATTTTTTGTTGTTCTTTGAGAGGTGGAGACAGCAGGATGAGTTCAAAACCAGCCTTTGCTAAATTGCAATTTTGAGGCCAGTCTGGGTTACCTAAAACCCTATCTCAAACAGACCAACAAATAAGCAAACCCAGGAAGGAACATTTTAACGCGAGTTGAGACCATCTGTGAGGCTGAGTTAGGACCCATCGTCCTAGACAGTACCTGCGCATGCATGCATATGTGTATGCTCTCCCCTACCTATTCAGAGAATGTTTTTCTATACTAATAAGTTTAAGGTTTTAGCAGCGTTTTGCATGAATCCTTGATTTTTCTCTCTATGGATATGCATTTAGTAATTTAACCAGCACTATAAAAATAACTATTTATACTCTTCAGCATATGTACAAACAGTGCTGTGACAAATTTTTAACATATTCTAATTATTTTACAGAACATCTTTCTAAAAATAAAATTTCCTATCATGTGTTGGTATGGTGGTGCGTACATTTAATCCCGTTCTATGGAGCCAGAGCCAGAGGCCTAAGCCAACTTCTGAGAGTTCAACACCAGCCTGAGCTACACAGAGAGTTCCAAGCCAGCCTGGGCTACATAGAGACACCTTTCCAAATCTGGAAATCATTTGACAGATAGTTATTGTTTTGTTTTATAGGTGGAGCGAAGATTTTTCTACCCTGAGTGTGGTTTTGTAACACGTCTTGATATTATGGAAAACATTAGTTCATCAATTATAGTGGGTCCTCCAAATGTTGACACATTTAATTTACCCTTAGCATAGCAGTGCACAAGTATTAGAAAGCTGCTATCTCTCATTGGTTGACACGTTTACTAGAATTTTATTTTATTTATTTATTTGCCTAAAAGCTTGAATTCTGTCAAAGACAATGCATGATGTCTGTTATTTACCTGACAGGCATACTTGGTTTATATTTTGGAAAATGACAAAGTAAAAATTGTGCTCCAAGAAGACACTTTTTATGGCTTCATTAAAGAGATGTTTGAATATCTGGCTCCCTTGAGAGTATACAGTTAGTGAGGGTGACAGTGGCTCTCAGTGTGACTTGTTGCCCCTGCTTTGGTTCAGGCCAGCCTACTGTCACTATGGCCATATTGTCTGTACACCATCAATGGACTACAGCAATTAGCAAAAGGTAAACAACATATTAATATTATTATGATAAAAAAAAAACCTGACCTCTGAAGATCCTTCGTGGGGACCACACTCTAAGAACCTGAGCTCTTTTTTTTTTTTTAAGTCAGTCAATCTGTTTTTTTAAGATTTATTTATTATATTTATATGAGTGCACTGTAGCTGTCTTCAAACACACCAGAAGTAGGCATCAGATCCCATTACAGATGGTTGTGAGCCACTATGTGATTGCTGGGAATTGAACTCAGGACCTCTGGAAGAGCAGTCAGTGCTCTTAACCACTGAGCCATCTCTCCAGCAGAACCTGAGCTCTTAGTGGATCACAGAACCCGTTCTTTCTCCTAAGAGTGGCTTGGGGATCACTTGTGACTCAGTTCCTGTGAAACCTGAGAACGTGGGTCTTCTGGGGAGGGTGTGAGGAAGTTCCTCATTCCTAAAAAGAGACCGTAGAAAGAAGCGGCCCTTTTCTTTCTCTGGAGGTTGCCGTGTGTCCATGTGAGGGTTGGAACTGCTGTACCCATTTTGTAACCAGCAAGGGCACTCAGCCTCAGGATAAAGAAATCTCCAAAGGCAGATGGTCAGTGTGGTAAACATTTCTGAATGGCAGTTTGCACTTACACTGTGAATGGCTCTTCAGGACATCAGCATATTTTTACTGAGGTCATCATTCCTACTTGTTTTCTAAGCATTCCTTACATTTGGTAATAAAACATCCTAATAGTTTGCAAAAAACCCCACCATCCTTTATAACATTCCCAAAATCTTTTCTCATGCATTTTATGTGTATATGGTGCATACACATGAATGTGCAGGTCCATGCCCCTGTGTATGCACATGTGCAGATATATCACTCTCTCCCTTATTGCCTTGAGACAGGGTCTCTCACTAAACCGGAAGGCTGCTGTTTCCTCCAAGCTGGCAGGCCAGTGAGCTGTCTGCTGTCTCCTGCCTGGGATTTCAGGCACACACAGCCATGCTAGCCTTTCACCTGGGGTCTTCCCACTGGCTTAGCAAGAGGCCCTTACCACGGAGGCGTCTGCTCAGCCCTATTATGCCTGTCTTTTCAGGTTTTATAGTTTAGGATCATGTTTAAAAGATTTTTTTCCTCCCTACTTTTTAGAAATATTTGTAATTTCTCTAAGCCTATTAAGGTATATTAGGAGCGGAAGAGACTGCTTAGAGGTTAAGAGCACTAACTGTTCTTCCTCAGGTCCTGAGTTCAATTCCCAGTACCCACATGGCAGCTCACAACCACCTGTAAAGGTTGCCCTTTTCTGGCCTGTAAGCATACGTGCAGACAGACAATCAAGTATATAAATCAATAAATCTCTTTAAAAAAATATATGTATATCCTAAAAAATCGTATTTATTTATTTTGGTGGAGGGGTGTGTCTGTGTGCCCTGGCACAGATCTGCAGGTCAGAGAACAGCTTGCAGGAACCAGTTCTTTCCTACCATGCAGGTCCCAGAGATGGAACTGGGACTGTTGACTAGTGGAGCCTTCACTGCCTTAAGACGTGATTGCTTTATGTTCAGAGTATAATTTGTCTGCAGTTTTGATGTTCCATGTGGAGCAGAGAGAGACTATTTCTCCCAAATGGCAGGTAGCCCATTTTCTTAATGTACTTCTTTGAATAAGCCATTTCTATCTAATCTACTGACTCAAAATACTACCTATTACAGGCGGACTTTTTATATGTATTTTGATCAGTTTCTGGGCTTCCTAAATCTCTTGCTTTTGCAGTGGCATTAGAGACACGGCCTGGACTGGCTGTTTTTAGAGGATGCTACTTGGCCTGGCAGAGAAGCCCACTCCCACTGTACCACCCAGAAGCCCCGCTGGGTCTTCCACATTGCCCCTCTCCCCTCTAATGTTCTCTTGGCACTTCTGTATGCTTGTTTTTTTCCCAAATGAACCTATTTTACTTACCCTACTTGTTCAAATTTCCCCCAAGACACTTTCAGAATTTTGACGGGGATTACTGTAATTTTATAGATGAATTTGGAGAAAATTTACTTTTTTTCTCCCTATTCTACAGCCATGAATCTTTACCTCCAGAAGTTCTGTCTTTACATTAAAGTACTCACCCATGTCATTCTGTGGAGTAAAGTAGCTTTCTTTTACCAGTCCTGTATGCTATTTCTTGGTTGGATTTGTAAAGATCTTGCCCTGGTGCATACACGTGTTTGTGTTTGTGTGTGTGTGTGTGTGTGTGTGTGTGTGTGTGTGTGTTTAAAGAACATTTCTTCTTGTTTGTTTGGTTTGGTTTGGTATTGGCTTTTCAAGACAGGACTGTTTTAGAACTCACTTTGTGGACCAGGCTGCCCTTGAACTCACAGATATCCACCTGCCTCTGCCTCCTGAGTGCTGGGATTAAAGGCATACACTGAAGAACATTTGTAAAAGCACTCAGCTCAAAATGGCTTCTTCAAGCAGAGGTGCACCGTCCTTTGTGGTGCGCTGTGAGGTAGATTTATAAGCAATAACTGTTGAAGGCTGTTTAAGGAACCTACCAGAAACTGTTATCTTTATGAACCTGATCTCTGGAGCTGCTTTACTTTGGGAATTTGCCGCAACAAGAACAGTAACAACTCAGAAAACAAAGGATATTGTCGTAGTGCCAAGAGCTCGCCCAGGTTGACAGTATGGAAGAGAGGACTAGCCTGCTGGGAGCAGCTCCGGAAATGGCTTTCAAAGCTGCCCCGTTATTATTGGGGGGAAATCCTAATGTCTTGATATGACTTACTCAAAGGGATGCTTACCATGGTCACAGATACAGTTTGGTTAAGCGGCACGCACTCCTACTGTGTTGTCAGGCAGCAGGGAGATGGCTGACAGGTGTTAGGTTTCGTTGTTGTTATTGTTGTTTTAAAAGAAGCATCATTTAATCAGATTGTTTCTGTGTTAAATAAGATTCAAGTTGCCCCAGGCAGTATGGATTGGCAGGGTTTCAGCTATCTGGGAAGATGAAATTTGCCAGCTTTCTAAGGCCATTTGAAATAAACAAACACATTTCTTTTCATCCACATTATGGATTTAAAAAAGCATGTGTGAACTAGCCTGGTATCTTAATTACCACTTAAAATGTTCCTGTGGAGAATGTGCTTCTTGGAGTGGAGATGTAGCTGTGTTGGTGTAGGAGTCGTTGCCTAGCGTGCGTGAGGCTCTGGGTTCGATTCCCAGCCCACTTGAAAGTGGGAATGGGGCTATGGGAACTTGAAAGTGGCTCAGTCCTGTAACCCCAGCACTCAGGAAATGGAAACAGGAAGATAAAGTGCTGGGTCATCCTTGGCTACATGCAGTTTTAGGCCAGCCTCAACTAGAAGACCCTGTCTCAAGGAGGAAAGGAAAAAAAGTGCTTGTGAGCCTTTTGCTGTCTTGCTTTTGGAATAAACCCACTCATAGGCTGGAGATTACGAAGACATCTGTATATAAAATAAAAGTGGAATTAACAATCTCATTATCTGTCATGACATTTTTATTCATGGAAGTTTCCAAACGATTTTTGTCTGCAGTACTAGAGATTAAGCTAAGACCCCTCTGTGCTCGGCAGGCATTCCGCCAACCTGGGTTACAGGGCCTCAGCCCTAAGTTATCCATAAATGTACTGGTCGTGGTTTTAGCTTATATGGTTTCTTAGGCTAAAGTTTCTTATGTGTCCATGGCTATATTCTTCCCCGCCTTGGTTCGTGGGCATCATTCCAAATGTGACCTTTCTGGATGGCCTGGAAGGAGTCTGTGAGGACAACGCCTCCTCCCTCAGATGCTGGCACAGCCAGTGTGTTACAAGTGTTCTGGGAGACCAGAGCGTGTTCATCTGTACGGCTGCATTCCCACCTTCAGAGCCTTTATTCAGAGGACTCTCGGGGGAATCTCTGATAAGATGTTTCCTCCACCTCTGTATTATTCAGTTCTGTCTCTCCCCTCCCACCAGCTTCAGGCGGCTATAATAGGCCTTTCTTTTTCTAGGCTCCTTAACTATTTTTCTCATCTATGCGAGACCCACCTGGTCTTCACCCCGGTGCTATTCCTCAGGAGAACTGGAACATAAGCAGCTGTGTCCTCCCTCTGTTTCTGCCGGCACTGTTGCAACAAGAGACATGGTATTACTGTCAGTTTGACTTGTCCCAACTGAGCCCTTCAACACCGAATTACTCGCAGGGGTTGGTAGGGATTAATTATTCATTAATTTTATTGTGTTTCTTTCTCTTCTTCAAGCATTAAGGGGCATCCTTTAAAAATGTTCTGGTGGGGTGGCTGGAAGGAAAAGGTATTTGAACCAAACCTAATGATCGTGGTTCAGTTTCTGGAACCCACATGGTTAGAGAGAACTTCCTCAAGTTTCCTTCTGATCTCTGTGTGTGTGTGTGTGTGTGTGTGTGTGTGTGTATGTACTTATATATACATATATACACACACATACATATATGTATATATATATATATATATATATATATATATATATATATACACACACACATTCATATAGTCTCTCTCTCTCTCTCTCTCTCTCTCGCATATGAGTGTGTGAATTCTAAACAAAATCTCTTTTAAAAGAACGAACTCCATTTTACACATGAACCTATAGGCTTAAGCACAGTAGGTGGTGGGGCTGATCCTGTTATCAGCTTTAGCACTCTTTCCCAGCCCAGTGTGTTGATAGCTTGGGAAGTTGGGACTCAATAGAGCTCTTTAAGCTAAGAAGCTTCCTGGTGAAGAGCTTGATTCTATAGCCACAGAAGCCTGTGGCCATTCTAAGGAGAGCCAAACTGACGCTAGCAGTGGTTGACATTTGGCTAGCATCAGATGCCTACCACGAACCCAGCACTACGCCTATTGCTCCTGGAAACCTCCTGTATTTTGAAAACACCATATTGGCCACATTTATTAAAGAAAATCAAATGATCAAAGTATCATGCTGGAAGTTATGGAGCTGAGACAGTGACAGACCCCAGACGCAGCTCAACCCACACTCTTCACCACATTGAGCACCACTTCCCAAGAGTCCCCCCATGCTCCTGCCCAACTTGGAGTGGTTGACTGCTAAGGAGAAGTAAGAGTAGAACCATCTGGAACAGAATCTCCTGACACCATATTTATTCCTCAATGCTGAGAAGTAAGGGACTGTTACAAGAAAAAAAAAAACTCGTAAATATAGTAAACACATTGATGTAAAATGTGTTTACTATATTGTCTGTGAACACAAATCTAGGTATGTGCTCTTTGTGCATAGAGCGCCTATTCAACCATAAAACCGGAATAAGTACAAACACTACGACAAAACCAATAAAACTCAAACTAACAGCGTTATACTGAGTGCTGTTTTTCCAGGGAAGCTAAATTGCAGCTCATTATAAACAAGGCCATGGCCGTCGCCACACAGGTTCTTTTGACTCTGGCCCATCTGTGCTGTTGTGTGCTGTGTGTCTGCTCAATTCCCTCACTGCCTTTCTCTGTTCAGAGTACTGCGGAATCTTTTTACAGTGCACTGAATTCTCAGATGCACCATTTACGTATTACATCTGTGCTGCTTGTTGCCGACAAGATCATAAATGCAAACACGGGTGCTGAAACCAAGCCACGGTTACACGTGTGCTCCTGTTGATTTGGCTTTCAGATTATTATCATAATAAAAAACCCCCGCGACATTATCATGGAACCCTGGTTTGACAAAACCCACTTGAGAAGACGTGCCAGTGGGGAAACTTTACCGGCTGCCTTGCAGAAGAGGGAAGTAAGGTTGGTGAATGGGAGTCCAGCTTTGAGCTTTTCTCCGTGCCCAAGTGTTTCCTTTTCATAGATGTTTGTGGCTTTGTGGTCTTAGCCATGGTTAAGAATCTCTCCCTCAAAACAGCATGTCCCTCTCACTGTTAGTGTTACTGCTTTTGTTACTAGGAGACACGGGGTAGCCAATTTAGAAGGCTCAGTTACTAAACAGTTCCTCCCGTCTGTCTCGGCCCCTTATTTCTGTTAAACCTGAGCTGCCACCACGCCAAGTCTCTCAGCCACGTGCGCTTCGTTCATGTGTTCCTTTACTGCTTGTTTACTTATCTTCAGTGCTGGAAAATTAATTTGACCTTGTACATGCTGATAAATGCCCCCACCACTGAACTACATCCCCAGCTTTCAGAGACTGAGGCAGAGTACAGGGACTTGTGACCAGCCTGAGTTTCATAGTGAAACTTTGTATCAAATGGGAGTGAGAGATAACAGAAAGATGAAGCTGATTTAGATAACTGTGAGAATTTGTTGGCTCAATAGGGGTGAGAAGACAGAGGTGGGCCTGGTTCCAGTGACAATCCATCTACGGGGATCATGGGACATAGCTTCTCATTGCCTTCTTAGTTTTCCATACTCATAATTGCCTTTCAGCTTGAATTTATATCATGCTGTGCTAAGGCCAAGTCCATTCATATGAAATATGAGTGTCCTCTTGCCATTCTAGTTCCTGACCCATTTGAAACCTCATGAGCACATTCCTTTTCTTAAAAAAAAAAAATAATTCTTCTCTCATATATTAATTACATCCTGACCACAGTTTCTCCCCCATCCTCTCTTCCCAGCTCCCCTGCCACCTCCCCTCTCTCCCAGATCCACTCCTCTTCCATTTCCTTTCAGAAAAGAGCAGGCTTCCCAGGGATATCAACCAAAGAAGGTATAAGAAGTTACAGTAAGACTAGGTACCTCCCCTCATATTAAAGCTGGACAAGGCAACCCAATGGAAGGAAAAGGCTCTCAAAAGCAGGCAAAAAGAGTCAGAGACAGCCCCCACTCCCACTCGCAGGAGTCCCACAAGAACACCAAGTAGAGGACCGTCTATGCAGAGGACCTAAGTCAGACCCTTACGGGCTCCCTGATGGTTGCTTTAGTGTATGAGTCAGGCCTGTGAGTCTTGGTTAGTGGATTCTGTGGACTGTTTTCTTGTGACCTTGACACCTCTGGCTCCTATAATCCTTCCTCCTCCTCTTCTGCAGGATTCCTGAGCTCCAACTAGTGTTTGGCTGTGGGTCTCTGCGTCTTCTCCTATCAGCTGGATGGAGCCTCTCTCTTGATTATGCANTTGCTTTAGTGTATGAGTCAGGCCTGTGAGTCTTGGTTAGTGGATTCTGTGGACTGTTTTCTTGTGACCTTGACACCTCTGGCTCCTATAATCCTTCCTCCTCCTCTTCTGCAGGATTCCTGAGCTCCAACTAGTGTTTGGCTGTGGGTCTCTGCGTCTTCTCCTATCAGCTGGATGGAGCCTCTCTCTTGATTATGCAATCTACAAGTATAGCAGAATATCATTAAGAATCATTTCATTGACTCTTTCCTTCCTTCCCTCACTCCCTCCTATCTCCGTCCCTGTTTCTGTCTCTGTCTCTCTTTCTTTCTGTTCTTATTTTATTTTTATTTTTTATTTGCCAGTTGTGCTTGGTTCTACCCTAGGTCTCTGGGCTGTCTAGCCTCTGACTCCTCCCCCTCCAGGCAGGGTCATGTCAAGCGTGGGCTCTCTCCTGTTGTGGGTCTCAAGTTAGATCAGTCATTGGTTGGCCACTCCCACAAGTTCTGCATCACCTTTATCCCAGCACATCGTGCAAACAGTACAGATTGTAGATCAAAGGTTTTCTGTCTGGATTGGTGTCCCAGTCCCTCCACTGGAAGCCTTACCTGGTTATAGGAGATGGCTGGCTCAGGTTTCGGATCTCCCTTTGCTAGGAGTCTTTGTAAGTTCCAGGGAGTTTCCATTGCCCTAGGTTTCTCTTTCTCTCTCTCTCTCTTGTTGTTGTTTGTTTTTGTTTTTTTGTTTTATGAGGCAGGGTTTCTCTGTGTAGCCCTGGCTGGCCTGGAACTCAGAGATCCGCCTGCCACTGCCTCCCAAGTGCTGGGATTAAAGGCGTGTGCCACCACACCTGGCCTCTATCTCTCTCCTGATTTGTCCCCCAATCCAGTCATCTCTCCCAGTGCTCCCTTCCTTCATCCCTACCCACTGTACACACCTGATCCCTCCTGCCCCAGGGCACCAGGCCACTCCCTAACTCTATTCTGTTTCTCCTTTCCAGGGAGATCCATTCAACCTCCTTTGAGCCCTCCTTGTTACTTAGCCTTTCTGGCTCTGTAGAGTGTAACACGATTATCCTTTAGCTTACAGGTAATATCTGCTTAAAAGTGAGTGCCCTACCATGTTTGTCTTTCTGGGTCTGGGTTACCTCACTAAGGATGATTTTGTTTTTCTTGTTCCATTCATTTGCCTGCAAATTTCACGAGGTCATTTTTAATGATCTTTTTTTTAAAAAGACAACTGAGTAATACTCAGATGTGTAGATGTACATTTTCTTTATCCACTCTTCAGCTGAAGGGCATCTAAGCTATTTCCAGCTTTTGACTATTACAAATGGAGCTGCCATGGATGTAGCTGAGTAGTGTCCATGCAGTAGGATGAGGCATCCTTTGGGTGTATGCCCAGGAGTTGCATAGCTGGCTTTGGATGTTTGTACTCTCACTGACAATGGAGGGGGGCTCTCCTCGTTGTTAACACATTCTTGTTTGTTTGTTTGTTTTCCAAGACAAGGTTTCTCTGTGTAGCCTTGGCTGTCCTGGAACGAACTCTGTAGAGCACACTGGCCTTGAACTCACAGAGATCTGACTGCCTCTGCCTGTTAAGTGCTGGGATTAAAAGTGTGCACCCCCACCACTCAGACATGAGCACATTCTTTTCTGTTGTCATTCTGGTCTTCTAAACTCCCACCAGAATGGCCCATTAAATTCTGCTTACAAGAGTCTAGGACTTCTTTGGCCAGAAGTTCCAACCTCTTTCACATTCTTCAAACCAGTTCCCAAGGCCTGTGACCCGCATGGTCAGATCCATCAGGGCAGCTATCCCACTTCTTCAGACCAGTGTTCTCTATTAGTTACCTTTTCTTTTTTTCTTTTTTTTCTTTTCCTATTGTAGTTTGCTCAAGATATTTTCCCCCAAATTAATTGAGAGCCATGATGTTGAGACCTCAAAACAGAGCGACTGAGCACAGAGGGACAGGGAGGAAAGGACTGCAACTTGCTCTCAGGGACTGGAGAAAATTAAAAAATAAAAAGAAAATAAAAAAGAAGGTTGGAATCTATCAATCTTCTGTGCTAGTCATCCTCGCCTTCATCCTCCTCTCCTTCCTCCCCTTCATCCTCATCGTCATCTTCTTTACCTTCATCCTCATCTCCTTCTTCATCAATATCTTCCAACCCCTCCTCCTCTTCGTCATCATCATCATCATCTTCTGCCTCTCCTTCTTCATCATCCATGTCCGGAACCAGATAGTACTGCAAGGGATTTGGCCAAATGTCATCTTTGATGACCTCTCCTAACTTGTCAGCACCTGCGTCAGAATGGTCAGTAAACAAAGTAAAAGAGCTCTCTGGCTCTTGGTGCTGCCTCTTCCTGCTGGCCTTATTCTGCGTTTGACTTGAGCGGTTTGTCAAATCCTTTCCAGATTTCCATTTGATTTCGGTGGACTTTGAAGACGGGTCACCACTCTCATTCAGATGAAATTCTTTGGAGAGAACTTTATTTTCAAAGTAAGGATTTTCATCAAAATAAAAATCTATTCTGTAACCTGATTTAATGTCTTCAAGTTCTGTCGCTTCAACTCTGGTCAAATAATGCAGAGCCTCCCCGTCCTCCTCCCCAAGCAGTGCAGACACTTGTGGATGGTTGACAAATGTTGTTACCCAAAAATTTGGGATTTTGGCGATCACTTCTGACCTCTTCTGAAAAAACGCTTGGCGGAGCTTGTTATATTTTTGTTCTACTTTCAAAATCTCCTCACTGGCTTGTTCGTTAAGTCTGTCTATTTCATTTTGTACTTCATCAATATGTTCAATTGCTTCTTGCTGTTCTTTTTCTCCCTTCGGCAGGCCGGGAGAAGTGACTTGTCCTCCGGTTTCGGGGGTTTCTTGGGCTGAGGCGGGATCGCAGATAGCCACTTCAGGGCTGTGGTGCAAGGGAGGTGGCCGGGAGACAGAGCCCAGAGCCCTGATGTTCACAGCAGGAAGAAACTCACAGGAACACTAGTTACCTTTTCTTGATGCTGTGCAAAATACCTGTCTCAGGCAACTTAAGGAATAGTTTATTCAGACTCCTAGTTTGAGGTACAGCCTGCTGTAGTGGCCAAGCATGGTGATGAGTTAAGGGATGACGTTGCACCTGTCGTGTAGAAGCAGAGAGACCAATGCCACTGTTTCTTAGGCTGCCCTGCTTCTCCCTCTATTCAGTCTAGGTCCCCAGTCGACAGGGTGGTGCCACTCACGTGGGGGGGGGTCTTCCCTCCTCAGTTAAGCTTCCTTGGAGACATCCTTACAGACAACATGCCCAGAGGTGTGTCTCAATGAAGACTAACGGCTACAGTGTATGCATGCGACACGTATCTGCACACATCTGCAGATGATTCATTTGTATTTGCCTCTGTTTATATTAAACTAAATATGACGTTGCTGACCCCACTTCCAACCTGGGGCCGTTTGAACTAGGGCCCCTTCTCCCTGTGTCTCTGGCCTCCCCCTCGAGTTTGAGAGACCCGGCTTCTGCTGTTTTCCATCTGCCCATCAGCTGCTGAATCCTGGTTTGCTTCCAGGGCTGAGCCTGTATTGCCCGCTGTCTCTGGTACTACTCGTCCTTCCATCTAGAGTAACTCATTTGTAATCCTCCAGACATTCTGTATGCCTCCATACCTCTTTTCTTCTCTTCCTTTCTTCTCAAAAAAAGTTTGTCAGTTTTTAAAACTGGACAACTTTTTTGGTATACGCTCTCAACTTTCTTTCCTGGCATTCAGTTAACACTGTTTACATTACAATCTTATGTATTTGTTGGGGGGGGGGGGGGAAGCTACGCATGCCAGGCCCCTGTGTGTGGAGGTCAGAGGACAACTTACAGGAGTTAGCTCTCTCCTTCCACCATGCAAGGCCCAGGGATTGAACGCAGGTCCTGGGGCTTTACCTGCTGATCTATTTCACCAGCTACTTTTTCTCTTTCTCTCTCTCTCTTTCCTTCTCTCCTTCTTTTCTTTCTGCCTGCTGCCTGCTGGTTCTTACCTGAAATGTCCTAGCTTTTACCCTTTTCTCCCTGGCTAGCCCTTACTTTTTTTATTTCCTATTTTTGTTTTTTGGTGTATGTGTGTGTATGATATACCTGTGTTTATGCACATTTGCATATGTGTGGGCACACATGTGTGTGGGTACACATGCATGCAGAGGCACAAGGTGGATGTCAGGAATCACTCCCAGTTAGGTTTCTACCTTATTCAGTGAGGAAGGGTCTCTCAGTCAAACCAAGGGCTCACCAATATTGTAGGTCTCAGTAGCCAGCTTGCTCTGGGAGTCTGGAAGACCAGAATGCCAACAGAAATGTGGACAGTAAAGACTGCTCATGATATTTCAAAGGAGCCAGGACTCTATTGGGAACTAGAGTTGTGAGAGACTACTCATGTTCTATATTAATGTCCTTGGCCTTGTTCAGAATTCAAGCTGAAGACAAATTGGCTAAAACATCTCTACTTTCTGAGGTTAGAATTACAGGGAAGCCGCAACATCCGCTCATAGTATGTACGTGGGTTCTGGGCATGTGAGCTCCTGTCCTCATACATGGACTGCAAGTGCTTTAACCACTGAGCCATCTCTCAACCCCCTGATCATTCTTCTTTGCTCAGCATAAACACTGCAGGTATCAGGCAGTCCTGAGACACAGGCACTCACAGCTCACAGTAATACAGGCACCGCTCACCCACTCTTCCATGCTGTAACACTGGACCACACTTGCTTTTCCTCCACTTCGCCTTTGCCACACATTGTCTACAATTCATATGGTTCTGTTTTGTTTTGAGCGGGCCTCATTGTATATCCTAGGACCTTGCTGGGTTGCTCAGGCTGGCCTCAGACTTGAAATCTTCCTGCCTCAGCCTAAGTGTTGAGAATATGAATGTGAATCCTCATAACCAGGAATTATAGTTCTTTAAAATAGAATTATGCAGTGCTACAGCCTCTGCCAGTGTAAATCACATCTGATTTTGAGTTTGTAGATATACGTTCATTTGGATGTTTATCATCGATTCATTGACGATATAGCTCAAGTTTTTCAGATCTAATATGTGTTCATGACATGAAATTTTTATAATATTCTCTTCTCAGCCAGGACAATCTTATCGATAAAGTAAGTCCAAACATGACCAAGTAAATCTTGCATATGGGCACAAGTGTCTCTAAAGAGAAAGACCTCAACAGGGGATGGGAAAGCAGGGTAGAACTCCAGGGTCTTAGCCATTGTGAACTTTGAGCACACTTGTAATGGCTGCTAATAGATGAGCATGCATGTGCCTTAGGACCATTTACCAGCACACCAAACCGACTAATCATGAGAAGGCTGAGTTAGCAGAGCCAGGCTGACTCCATGACAAGCTGCAAACTGGCAGTTTGGGAGACTAGGCCTAAGTTTCTGTTTCCCAGAAAGGAGAACCCAGAACCAGGAACCTGTGGTTAGCCAACCGCAGCCGCAGCCGCAGCCTCAGGCAGCCAATCCGAGGACACCTTGTCTCTGGCCTGAAGTGAGAATAGGTAGCTACAATGAGTAAGCCACCCCCTGGGAAGTCTTCAGAGCCTAACCAATAGTCAGGCCCCTAGAGATAGAGCTAACCAATCAAGGTAAAAGGGCACATACCCCTCCTGGAATTCTCCTACCTGACAATAAAAGCTGGGTCCACCAGAGGTCTCCATTCCCAAATGGGGAGACCCCTGCATGCAGGAAATTCAGCTGAATAAAAGCTCTTTGCTTTTGCATACTATTTGAGTCTTCAGCAAGTCACGGACCCTAACATTACCTGCAAATGTTACTGTAGTATAGACATGTAAAATACCAGTTGGATGAGTTTAAACCAGTTGTATTCTGATCCATCATAATGTATGTGATGGTATACCCAGAGTGTCTAGAGTCGTAATCTCTTCAGATATTTTGGGTTGGTGGGAGTTCCTGACGTCCCTAACTTGTTCTCTTCTCCCTGAGTCCTTTGTGTGGGAAAAGACTGATGTAGCCACCTCTCAGGACGATCCCGGAGAGCAAACACTAACCATGAGATTCCCATTTTGAAGCTGCAGGGTGACTGACGTCATAGCATGATCAAAGTGCTCTGCAAGCACTTACTGTAATTATTGTTGTTGTTCTGTTCCTGCTAATAACCTTATTTATACCCTGAAATTATAATCATGCAAAGAAAGATTAAAACAAGATGTGCAAGTTGCAGAGCTGTTTGCCTTGCAGCCGGTCACCCTCGGAGTTCTCTGAAATTGCCAGGGTTAATTGAAGCTTCAGCTTTCGCCCCGGTGTAGCTGATACTTAAGTGTTTCTTACCTGTCGACTTCTACTCTCCAAAATAGTGCAACAATAGCACTTTAATTCCCTCTCATTAATGCTAACCTCTCGGGTAATGTTTAGCGGGGCTCTATCTACATGATGTTTGCGCCTCTGACTAAAACCTTTGTACCAGCTTCCCAGCTGAGAAGAAAAGCTAAACAGTTACAGAGGTAATTTGCTTATTTAAAAGCGGCTCAGAACCTAGGAAACTCTGAAAAGGAGTTAACTTTTAAGTGGTGGGCAGACATTTAGCATCTGATTAGCACGCTTCTCTCCTCTCCCCTGGGTTTCAGGGAGCCAAGACACCTGGGAGTCATTCTCGGGGAGTCTTACAAATAGGTTTTTGCCTGGAGTCAGCATATTGCTCCAGGGGTAGTTGTTGAGAGTTTCCCATGAACAGAATTTCTTGCTCTGTTTCCTTGGCGTGCCTCTCAGCCCTGGAACCTCCTATAAACTTAGGATCAAACTTAAAAAGCCAGGAAGTTAAGACCTCTTCCTTCCCCTGTGAGGCCGTGCTGCTTGCCCAGTGGAAAAACCTGTGGTAAAATGTTACTTTTAGTGATGCAAGGGCCCTTTACCGGTCTCTTGAGGATTGAGCTCTGCAAAGAAAATGTACTCTCCTTCTCTGGGGCTGGGAGCTCCCAGCTGCATTCCGTGTTGACTGTTTGATGAAGGCCCAAGAGAAGATGCAGCATTGAGAGAGGAGGGAGAGAAGGAACTCTGGGCTTCCTTAAATCAGTTGCAAAGAATTAGCAACTGGGTGAAAACCCAAGAATCATTACTGGGATACCTCTGGTAGATGTGGCATTCAAAAGTAGTGTGCACATGAGTCTGTCTGTCTCTCTCTCTCTCTCTCTCTCTCTCTCTCTCTCTCACACACACACACACACACA
Source organism: Mus minutoides (assembly GCA_902729485.2). Classification (NCBI taxonomy): domain Eukaryota; kingdom Metazoa; phylum Chordata; class Mammalia; order Rodentia; family Muridae; genus Mus; species Mus minutoides. Next base: position 5,042 of record LR752659.1, on the reverse strand, counting down.
CACACACATATATATATACTCTAATATATGTATATATGTGTGTTTTACAAGTAATATATATGTTTTATAAATAAAATATTAATTATTTTTAAAATGCTGTTTCAACACAAAAGGGTAGAGCAGAGGGAGGGAGGGAGGGAGGGGTAGAATGTGGTCTCTATGTTAGACTGCTTACATTGGATTCATCGGTTCTTTTTTTTTTTTAATTTTTATTTATGTATGTGAGTATTCTGTAGCTGTCTTCAGACACACTATAAGAGGGCTCAGATCCCATTACAGATGGCTGTGAGCCACCATGTGGTTACTGGGAATTGAACTCAGGACCACTGGAAGAGCAATCAGTGCTCTTAACCACTGAGCCATCTCTCCAGCCCCGATTTCATGGGTTCTTATTGGGTGATAAATGAGTATATTTAATTTGTTATTCCAGTTCAGAGCACAGATTTCCTTTGTTCTTTATTGATTTTTTTCCCCCTAAAATAATACCCTTGGGTGGAAATGGAGGTTAGAACTATTTGTGATTTCAAATATTTGAAGGTTGGCCTGGTGGTCCAGGAGGCTCCTGGGGGATTTAGAGTTCAAGGATTGCTTGGACTCCAGACTGACTTTACGTCTAGCCTGAGTAACTAGTTAGGCCTCTCAGAAAGATTTTTTTTCTAAAGGGTGGTAGCGATCAGGGAAGGGGCTAAAATTCAGGGGTAGAGCTTGTAATGTGTGAGACCCTTGGTTCAATATCTAACACCAGACCAAAAAACAAAACAAATATATTTGGGGGGAAAACTGTATGTGTATTGAACACATATAGACTAATTACTTATCCCTGTTTCCTCAGTTGTACTGCAAAACAACTGTATAAGCAACACTTACTTGTATAACTGATATACAACACTTACATTGAATTCACTAGTGTAAGCAATGGAGGAAAATGCAGATAGAGGAAGGACTTACAGCCTGGCTTATCACCTTCTGGTTGATGTCCTCAGCACAACAAGAATAAAGTATGCTGGGAAGCTGGCCCTGTCACTAAAGTGCTTCCCGTATAAGCAGGAAGACCTGACTTCAGACCTACGCACTCATGTCAAAAACCTGGCCATGGTGGCTTGTGCTCGTAATCCCAGTGTGCAGAGGTGACGCCAGGTAGATCCCTGGGATTCACTGGCCACACAGAAACCTTGCCTCAAAAAAAACAAGCGGCGGCAGCGGCGAGGGAGATGACCAAGTGGCTTAGAGCACTTGCAGAGCAAGTTAAGGATGTAAACTTGAATTGTCAAGCACCCACATGAAAAGCCAGGCTTTTCTTATAGCCTAAGTACTGAGAGGTAGAGAGAGAGGGGGTCCTTGAAATCTACTGGCCAGCCAGCCAACCCAAATGAGTAAGCTTCTGGTCCAATGAGAGACCCAGTCTCAAGAGAATGATAGAAGACATACAATGTTCTGCTCTATCCTTTGTATGAGTGTGCATGGACTTATGTACCCCCACACACACTCACACACGACGTGAGAATCATTTTTATGTGTATTATGTACATTTTACCTATCCCAGTAGACTGTGTTGTAGTTGGTATAGGTCGGCAGTTATATGAATCACTGAAAAGGGGGATACATTTTAATAGGGAGCATGGCATTTGGCAAAAGTTGTGAGTCAGAGCAAGCTGTTTCCCACAAGCTTTCCTTCTGGTCAGGGCGGCTGGTTCCGTAACTAAGTTTAATGTGGTAGTAGTGGTAGTGGTTGTCCACTGGTCAGTGGGTATCAAAACCATCTTATCCTCGGCTTGCCCTAGTCTGTGCAGGACCCAAGCCATTTCAGATATTGTTTTTTGTTTTTTGGGTTTTTTTTTTCTCCCCTCAAATTCTAATGTAGAGAGACACTGACTCAGTCACTGTTCTATTGCTGTGAAAAGACACCATGACTATGTCACCGCTTCTAAAGGAAGACATTTAATTGGGGTTGGCCTACAGTTTCAGAGGGTTAGTCCATTGTCATCATGGCAGGGAGCATGGTGGCCCTGAAAGAGTAGTACGGAACCAAAGACAAAATAGAGTCCCTTGTGTCAGGGGGGAAAGTGAACCTTTAAAATAAAAATACCAATGGCTCTAGGTACTGGCAAGCCTTTCCTGGAACAATCACAGAATAGCCAACGCCCTCTGAATATCTCTGTGAAATGTCTCAATGCCCCAGGAGGTTGCCTAAGGTAGCACATGACTTAATTGTTAGGTAGATTGCCTCCCCCTTTCCACCCCCCCTTGCCTCCTACCTGGGTATCTTGCTGATGTTTAAACTAGCCAANCAACCCCCCTACCCCATTGTTATAAAAGCTCCTGATTTTCGAGCCACGAGGTCGACCCCCCTGTCCCCTGCGTGGGATACGGGTCGTCCCGGAGCTCCGATTAAAAATCCTCATGCTTTTTGCATCAAGATAGGTCTCGTGATTCGTGGGGTGCACGAACAACCCGTGTTTGAAATAGGGGTATTTCTGGTTGGATCTTTCAGCCCACAGGCAGACATGGAGCTGGAGAAGTAGCTGAGAGTTCCGATCTGGATCTGCAGGAAGAGACTCTCGGCTTGGCGTGGGGTTTTGAGTTCTCAAAGCCCAACTCCAGTGGCAAAGCCACATACCTCCTAATCCTTTCAAATAGTGCCACTCTGTGGCAACCACACCCACACATTCAAATATACCTATGGGGGCCTTTCTCATTCAAACCACCACACCTTCCTACAACTTGTGCTGGCAGGAAGCCTGCTGGCTAATCACCTCACACCTCTGTGACCTTGGTAGCGTAACCACTGCTATGGGTGGGGACGCTGTCAATCTTGATGCTTCTGTGAACATTCTCTCCCTCCTGGGTTTCTGTTTCTTAATGACTCCTATGAAGCCTCAGCTCTGAGCTCAGAAGGGCCTTTCCTTTGGTCACAGTCAGTTCACTGTGCCCCTTACAGGATTCGAGAGGAAGGATCACAGCAAGGTGCTGAGCAGGAAGCTAGACAGGAGAAGGAAAAGAAACGCCACGTGGTTGAAATGGCACACTGTTTGAGATAAGTGAGGGAATGCAGCCACAGCTGCAGATTTAATCAAAGCTCAAACGAGGCTGTATGGAGATTTTTGTTGCTGTATTTCTCGGCTCTGAACTGGGAGGAGTACCACAAGCTAAATGCAGTCACATAACGATGGGGACACACATTCTGAGAGACACGTCAGTAGAGGATTTGCTATTATATACACATGATAGAGCGCACTACACCAGTGTGGATGGCATAGCCATAGGTCGTAGCCTGTACACCTCAATAACAATAACCCTATGAACAGTGTCCCTGCACAGCGAGCACAGGCTCCTGTTGTAAGATCAAACCAGAAAGACCCCTACTCCAAACACAGGCTGTTTGCGCACCCCAAGAATCACGAGAGACCATCTTGATGCAAACTGCAAGAGGATTTTTAATTGGAGCTCCGGGATGACCCGTGTCTCATGCAAGAGACAGGGGAGTCGACCCCGACCTGAAATTTTACAAAGCTTATAAAGGCAAAAACCACAAACTAAGGGGGGGCAGGGGGAGGAAAAACCATAAATTTACCTAACAGTTAAGTCATGTGCTCCCTTAGGCAACCTCCTGGGGCATTGAAACATTCCACAAAAGTTCACCTTCCCTCCTGACACAAGGGACTCCATTTTGTCTTTGGTTACGTACTACTCTTTCACTGTAACACAAGTCTCTGTCCATGTGCCTGTAGGAAAAGTGTGGTTAAAAAAAAAAAAACAACTAGGTGATAGGAATATTCTTTTTCACGCTGTTATCTTTTTTTTCCCCCTCACTGTCATCTTAGGGAAACTACTATATGCAATTTGTCTGTAACCAGCATATTGCTATGCAGCTCATGACTATTATCAGCCTCAGCAATTAAAGTATAATAAGAAATGCTGAGAAAACTCTTGCCTAGGCTCTCCCTCTTAGATATCCTCAATTTTATTCCTTGCAAATTCTTTATAACCTGAGAACCTAATGGGAGGTACCATCAGTGGGAAAATTGCACCGTAATGATGTGGCCACGTTCAGTCCTTTTTACATACAAACTCATTTTAATTCTCCCAGCGACGCTAGCCTCAAAAGAGGAGCTGAGGCGGTTCTCATCTGCTGTAGGGCTGTGACTGTCGGGCTGTTTTTTCCCCCTCATCACGCCCCACCCCCCTGGATGTTTGGTGTTTTCTAGTGAGGCCATGTGGGCCTGCACCCTCTTTGTAGGAAACCTGTTTGTTTTTTAATGTTGGAAAATATACCTAAAAGAAGATTTAGCCTTTTAATCCTTCCCAAGCATGTGGTTTCCTGGCATTAAGCATTCATGTTGTAGAAGTATTGCCAGCATCCATCTCGAGGGCTTTTCGTTTTCCCCAATGGAAACTGCACCTCGTTCCTTGGTCTAGCTTGTTTTATCTTGACTTTGTTTAGTGTTTGTTTGTATTTGTTCTGTATTTCACTTGTTCTGTTTGTCTGTGGTAGGGGTAGGTTTCGCTTTGGTTTTCGAGACATAGTCTCACTCTGTAGTCCAGGCTGGCCTTGAACCGTTGGTACTCTTCCATTAGCCCCCCAGGTGCTAGAATTATAGACATATAGGCATGTACAGTGACATATAGGCCACCATATATATATATATATGTAGTAAAGTCTTACTTAGTTACCCTTTGTGTGTGTGTATGAACATGTGTTTTTTTAAAGTTAAAATTTAGGTTAGCATATAAAGTATTGATTGAATCTCACCATGTCATTTCATACATATGAAGAACATAAAATTTAAAAATCCACGTTGTACCTTAGCTCTGTAGATTTGCTTGTCCTACATACAGCTTGATGTGTTCTCCCTGACGTCACTTCATTGTCTATGATCTGACCTGTGCCCATGGGACATTCTAACCCCCTGGTCTCCCCTTGGGCAAGCACCACTCTGCTTTCCAACAATATGGATTCTATTACTCTAGGAACCGCCTCTAAAAGGAATAGTGCAGCCTCTGTGTGTGTGTGTGTGTGTGTGTGTGTGTGTGTGTGTGTGTGT
>LR752658.1:41642-67942 GCA_902729485.2 Mus minutoides | reverse complement strand
CCTCTCCTCCCCTCCTCCCCTTACCTCCCCTCCCCCTTAATTCTCTTCTCTTCTCTTCTCTTCTCTTCTCTTCTCTTCTCTTCTCTTCTCTTCTCTTCTCTTCTCTTCTCTTCTCTTCCTCTTCCTCTTCCTCTTCCTCTTCCTCTTCCTCTTCCTCTTCCTCTTCCTCTTTCTCTTCTCTTCTCTTTTCTTTTTGGGTTTGGAGACAGGTTTATTCTGTAGTTAAGGCTTTCCTGTAACTTGGGGTAGACTCAGACTCTGAAGTATCCCTACTCAGCACCCCCCCCCCCAACTGCTGGATTCATAGGCATGAGCCACCACATCTGGCTCAATATTTTCTGATATTTTTATTGGCCACATTGTAAATCTCTGTATTACATTTTTCAAGTCTTGTGACAAGAACTGATCCAGTAGATCTGAGGCTAGAGATGCTCTTCTTGTTAGAGGTAGAAACTTATCCCAAACCCCCAGTCTCCAGAGGGTAACACTATTGCACTGAGGAAATTTTTAAAACTTGTTACAAAATTTTGTAGCTTTGTTGATGTCTCTCCTTGAGGCAACTTCATAAAGTTAACACCTTGAGCGTGGAATGATGGGGTAGTAATGTAATAGCAGTAAAACTGCTCTTGTTGACATTCAGATGCGAAAACATATTTTTATAGGTTAGTCATTGAAATCTTTAAAGGAGTAATCTTTGGGTTGAAAATACCAATTTTTCTATCTTGTCTTGAAGCCATAATAGTTCATCCCATATATGACCCAGTCTATTTGTAAGGCTTTTCTGAGGTTCCTACCTGACTTATGGAATTTTCCTAGTGTCTCAGAAGAAAATGATAATTACCAGGCAAACATAAATATGCAAGCAGCATAAAGATCCTGGCAGAAAGCACGGTGTGGATGATAAATCACTAACAAGGGAACCCTGCTCTGACTCCTAACAGTTCTTCAGTTGTCTTAGTACTTCAGACATCATTGTAAAGTTTTGTTCTGCAATGAAAGTTATAATTTTTTTTTTACAGAAAATTCACAAAGACAATCTGGAGAATCCCTAAATATCACCTCACTCCCTCATTCATGAATAGTTTATAAAACCATAATCCATTAGTAAAAGTTTAGAGCTCCTTCTACATTGGTACAATGTTGCTATACAACCTCAGTAGTGTAGAGGACTTGACTACTATACCTACTGGTGTAGCTTTTTCTAGTCCAAGATTGAATAATATCCTGCTGGCCATCTTCTCAGACCTTGTTTTATGCTGTCTGCTATGTTTTAAGAAGTATTAGCCAGATATTTTCACAGAAGATCTCTCCATTTGACATCTTTTGATTATTTTCTTTTATAGTTAGATTGCAATTACAGCTTTTGCCGAGAATGGACGTACAGGGCTGGGGGAGGGCATAGGGGACTCGGGATAGCATTTAAAATGTAAATGAAGAAAAATCTAATTAAAAAAGAAACAGAGGGAAGAACATAAAGATGGATCATGGTATAATTCCATATTTCTTCAAGAAAATATTATTTAAAATGTAAATATTATTCAAGAAAATAATTTTCTAAGATGAAAAGATTAATGACCATGGTTTTGCCAGTGGACTTAGTAGAATGTCTTTATTCCTTTATTCTTTAGGTTCTAGATATAGAAAATATTTTGAAAAGATAAGCTACTTTATAATGCTCCACTTACCAACACATTTTGAAATTTTTTTGGCATTGTATGTAATTCAATAAATAATTCTTAATAGATGCCCCCCACCCACAAAAAGAATAGACTGGAAGTGAAGAGCTTTCCTCATACAATTTTAGGAATGCATGGTTTTCACCGTCATCACTGGCAACATTAACCTTGATAACTCAGCTGTGGTGGAACGTACCACATTCTTCACTGTAAAGCTAACTTCCTCATTTTTACAAAATCCAAAATCATTAGGTCTGGTCCATACTCAGTGAAGATGAGAAGCTAGAGATGAGGGAGAAGGTTAGACATATGTGTCCCTTAGATATTTATTGGTATGTATTATCTGAAATTGTCTTTTAGGTAGCATTTGCCATTTACCTCTTCTTCATTGTCTGAACTGAACATTCTACAACTGTGGACATATACGCAGTTTTATACTATGTTGCTACCTGTCATGGTCCCTCCTCATTACTACATCTATCACTGTGGCCTTACGAATAGTTACTGTATGCTGCGCTCACTGTGTTATCCCTCATCTGTGCTTCTACCATATACAGTTATATCACCGTGGACTCGTGTGTATTTATCTCATACTCTGACAGATTGCCCCAGCTCTGGCCACTTGGAGGCTCTCTCATGTTGATCCCTGTTCTCCTTAGCTAGGTAGGTCCTAGCCCTGTTAATTTTTGAATACTTCGTTGTTCCAGGCTCAACCCGGATTTCCCCTGTTTGAGTCTCCAAAGACCTCATCATTTTTATTGAAAAACTTTATCTAAAAACCAAGGTCTGAAAACTACTTATATAGTGTCTGATTTTAGTTATAATGATATTGTCAAACTAACTTCCTTTTTTCCTCCTTTAATTTTTTGGGGGGATTATAATATAGTTAGGTCATTTTCTCCTTACCTTGTATCCCTACAAACACTCCCCTGTACCCTTTTGCTCTCCCTCAAATTTATGGTCTTCTTTTATTTAAACATTGTTACATAAATATGTGAGTATATATTGTATATATGCATATACATACACAAACATATATGTATATTCATTCTTAATGCATAGTTACAACTCATTCAGTTCATGTAATGTTACTTGTATGTATGTTTTCAGGGCTATTTGGTATTAGGTATCAGTGTGTTCTTCCCAGAGGTGGACTATCTCTCCCACTCTGAGCATTCCTTAGCACTGAGGTCCTCTGCACTTTCCTTGTCCACTTTGGTGTGTGTATTGGCACCATCCTGCTCAGTTCATGGTTACACCCTTCCTAATTCTTTACATATCTACTACTATTCTTCCTAAACAGCTAAAAGTAGAGTTGACTGTGTAAAGAGGAATGAACCATTAAAAGAGAAGTATAATCCCAGGCCTTTAAAAACAAGTGCCCATTTACATGATTATCTGTGGTATATCTAAAGTTTGTAGTTTTGAATGTAAAAATGGAAAAAATTAATTATTCTCAATAGGTATGCTATTTCTGCTGCTGATACACTATAGCCACTATCATTCATGTAGAGTATTGCACAACTAGCCTCTTCTTTATCTTTTCTGTAAGAGTAGAGTCAGAATCAATGAGAGCTCTAAGATTTTCCAAAAATGTGCTTTCATGAAAATATAAAGTCTTTAACAGAGATATACAACCCTGGATTGTATGACACTTGAATTTTCATCTATAGATCTTCTTTCTGTTTTTCTCCTTTAGTATACTATGCAAATGCTGACCTTCTTTTATTCAATGTACAAACCTGTGTTGTGCTTCAGGGATTTCCTGTGAATTTTCCCACTGCTCCTCCACTGTGTGTGCACATGGGTGTGCATGTGAGTGTGTATGAGTGTACATGTGTGTGTGCATGTGTGTGTGATGAGAGAGGCAGTGACTGACTCATTCTTTTGCCCAGGCTTGCCTCAAACTCACACACAATCCTGTCCCAGTTCCCCACCATCCCCTTGCCTAAACTGCCCAGTATAAATGAGTGAATGACCAGGCTTTCACCATTCAAGTGTTCATTGGTCCTCATGAAGTTAACTTAATCTGAAGTTCTCCCATAATTTTGTATGCATTATTTTAAATTTATTTCTTAAAGTTTATAAGGCAAATTATATAATTATTTCTGTGATGCCTACTTCTCCAGTGGATTTAAACTGATGGTAACTGGGACAGTGACCAGATTGGTCAACCTCTAGGTGTGGGTGGTACTTATTTGTTGGAAAATTATGTATGTGGTATCTTAAATTCACTTAGTAAAACTACAGAAGAAAAGGCAATATTAAGATACCATAAAGCCCTAATAATTTATGTTTAAAGTATTACAAATCAATTTATTTGAGCTATGAAACATTCTATCCATTCCTCAGTCATAATGTGTTTTGGGGAGAAATCATGTCACAAATAAAGGTTGGGGCATATTCAATGCTTCCCGCTTACATTGCCAATTCACTCTTTAGAAAGATGCTAATCTACACTTGGCAGCCTATGAGCATATTCATTTTGCCTCAGTGGCAGATTGGATCTTGTGAGGGTGGCTAAAACAGCATTTACCACTCCATGTTGTCTCCATAAATATGGCTTTAGCATTCCTCTCTTTGGTGGGTGAAGTGTGTTGAAACCTGGGCAGGTTAGCTAGTTACTTCAGCTGACTTGATGTGACGGGAATTGTGAGGTTTGTGCATTACAGTTCCCACCTGTTCCTTTGGGACCTTGTGTTTTGGAAGACAGGGCCACTATCTAGCAAGAGAGGCCCTCAAGAGCAGAGTGCCTGGACTCTTACAGCAGATAGTATCCTAGCCCTTAGTAAGTATGTAACACTGGTTGTGAAAGTGAACCCATCTCTTGATCCTTCCTGTCCCTGCCTTTGGGGATCACTGAGCTTTTGAGTCTGAGGCTCCCGATACTACTGTGAAACAGGAACCAGCTTGTTCTCCTGTATCTTTTTCAGAATTCTAGACCTCTAGAACCTATGCGCAGGTTTTGGGTGTGATTTGTGAGAAACCAGAGGAATTGAAAACAACCCATGAGTAATACTATTTTATTGCTTTTCTGAGAATAAAACATTTCTTTGGTTTGTATTGCTCTGAATTCTAAGCTTGAATGTTTTTATGTGTCTGTTAGCCAGCCATATCTTTTTGCTTTATCCTTACCCCAGCTTTTTTTCTTTTTTCTTGGATATTTTTTCTTTATTTACATTTTAAATGTTTTCCCCTTTTCCAGTCCCCAGAAACTCCCTATCCCATCCTCCCTCCCCCCGCTTCTGTGAGAGTGTTCCTCTACCCACCCACCCACTCCTACCTCCCGCCCTTGATTCCTCTACACTGTAACATCTATGGAGCCTTCATAGGACCAAGGACCTCTCCTCCCATTGATGCCTGACAAGGCCATTCTCTGCTACATATGTAGCTGGAGGATGTGTACTCCTTTGTTGATGGCTTAGTTCCTGGGAGCTCTTGGGGTTCTGGGTGCTTGATATTGTTGTTCTTCCTATGGGGTGACAAACCCCTTCAACTCCTTCAGTCCTTTCTCTAACTCCTCTACTGGGGACCCCCGATCAGTACAATGGTTGGCTGTGAGCATATCAGGCTCCTTTCAGCATGCACCTTTTGGCATCCACAATAGCGTCTGGGTTTGTTAACTGTATATGGGATGATTCCCCAAGTGGGACAGTCTTGGGATGGCTTTTCTTTCAGTCTCTGCTCTACACTTTATCTCCATATTTGCTCCTGTGAGTATTTTGTTCTCCTTCTGAGAAGGACTAAAGCACCCACACTTTGGTCTCTCTTCTTCTTGAGCTTCATGTAGATTACCCCAGCTTTTTAACAGATTTCTTTTATAACTTCCTTTCATATAAATTCCTTGTGTACCAGGAAGGATCTTGATTCTCTTAAGTGATTTTTTTTTAATTGCTTATGGTGCTACCTGCTTTTATTTATGCAGAATTTAAATGTTTTAGTTTTTTCTATGTTTTCATGATAATGTTAGTTGCCAACTTGATCAGAGTCCAGAATAATCAGATGAAATTTGCTTCTGGGTATATCTCTGGTAATTATATTGATTGAATTAATTGAGGTGGGAAGATATATCCATTGTGGGTGTCACATTTCCTAGCTGGGAGCTGGGGCTGTGTAAATAGGAAAAGGAGCTGAAAAAGATTATATATTTATCACCTCTGCCTTCTGAGTGTGGATGCAGTGTGACCAGCTGCTTGAACTTTAATCTAGAATAAGCCCTTCTTCCATTAAGTTGTTTTTGTAGGAGTATTTTATCAATGCAATAGGAATAGAAACCAAGGTATACTTCATGATCTCTCTGAGTCATTGCAAGACCTAGAGATAATAGATATTTTCAGTGGAACAGTATTTGTTGGGCACAACAAGGCCATTGTTCATATGAGTTCCCACCATCTGTGACTCCATGTTCAAGATCTATGGATGATAAAACCAGCCCAAATCTCAGACTGGAAGAATGTGTGTGTGTGTGTGGTGTATGTGTGTGTGTGTGTTCTCATAAACTTGAACCCCTTGCTGAGAAATTATTATGAATTGATGGTTATTGACACAGTTAAGTCGGTGTTTTTCAGGAATGTGTTATTCTGGAAAATCTGTACATGTTCCAGTAGAGGACTGTATAACCATGCCCATGTACTATCAACAAGTGGGCTTAGTGGGTTTAAAAACTAAGCCCATAAAGTTGAGAGGAAAAAGTGGTGGACTTACATGAACTGATTGGGGTGGATTTGTCAAAACACAGTGTACGCATGATAGTCTTAATAAAAAATAATTTTAAAATAAAATAACCACCTCATAATTTAGTAAAAAGCAGGACTAAGATATAAAGGTGGAAGAAGTAAGATAGTAATGGTTATGAAAAAAGATGTAGCATAGACAAAGTATGTGAGGCTTGGCTGTCTGGTTTGCTCTTCAATGATGAGAGAGAAAATATGGCTATAAGAACGATAAAATAAGCATAGTAAAATTCTAAGTCAAAATGCTGAATATAAATGAATAATTAAAATCTTAAGAAGGCCATTGAAAATGGCACAAATATTTAGAAATCCATAAATGAACATGCTATAGGCCTGAACATGCTATATGTCTATAGACAAGGGCATGGGTAGGTCCTGGGGAAGCAACAATATAAAAGCTATGACAGATGAAAAACATGACTTGGGTTAGGCGTAGTTTGATTCTGGTTTCAGGATGTATAAGTGTACTTGGTATTGTATCTTGGTGATTGACAGTGGAATACCATCTTAAAAACCCCATGAGTTTGTGCCCTGTAAATCAGGTTCAAGAAAATCTTCGCAAAGACTGGTGTTTTCTGAGTTTTAGTTGATTACCTACTGTCAGTTTATTTTAATTTCAATCCAATTATAGAGGAACTAGCTACACAGACATAAGTTCTCCTTGACAAAAAGTAACACAGCAGACAAACAGTTGCAACTGTATCAACTTCTACTTGAGAGAAAAAAAAATCGACCCAAAGTGATTGTTATACTAAATTGGAACTCCCTTTGTAGCTCAATGTAATACTGATTGGATTAGTGATATTTTTGGGAACTCTAGAAATCATTTGTTATGTTTAAAGACTTCAAACATCTAGTATTTTAAGGAACAACCACTAGAATCTCCAATGCTTTGAATTCAATAAAAAAAACTGAGTTACATCTATCTATCATAACTCCTTTTATTTTATTAGATATTTTCTTTATTTACATTTCAAATGTTATCCCCTTTCTTGTTTCCCTTCTAAAAATCCCCTATCCTCTCCCTGTTCCCCCTGTTTCCAAACCCACCCACTCCTGCTTTCTGGTCCAGGCATTCCCCGATACTGGGGCTTGGAACCTTCACAGGACCAAGGGCCTCTTTTCCAATTGATGACCGACTATGTTATCCTCTGCTACATATGCATCTAGAGCCATGAGTCCCTGTGTGTGTTCTCTTTGATTGGTGGTTTAGTCCCAGGGAGCTATAGGGAGCTCAGATGTCCCTCAACAGAGGAATGGATACAGAAAATGTGGTACATTTACACAATGGAGTATTACTCAGGTATTAAAACAACGAATTCATGAAATTCTTAGAGAAATGGATCAATCTGATGGATGTCATCCTAAGTGAGGTAACCCAACCACAAAAGAACACACATGATATGCACTCACCAAGTGGATATTAGCCCAGAAGCTCAGCATATCCAAGATACAATTTGCATAACTCCTTTTAAATGAAAAACTTTTCAACACCATTGCTAACCACTCCTGGGTGTGAAGTAGCCTTCATTCCATGCTGTTTTGCACTTCCCTAATGACTAGTGATGCAAGCATTTTGTTATCATTTCTGCACTTTTCTTATGAAGATTATGAAAAGTCTATGTAGAATTTTGTCTGTTTAAATAACTTAGATTACTTGCTTTTATATTGAGTTGTGAGGGTTGATGCCAGGCCGAAAAGAAATATATTAAGATAGACTAGCCATTAATACATGATCAACAAAGATAGGCATGAATATGAAATTCAAGGCAGCTAGATTGTGAAGAAAGCCAAGCATATTGATTGTCAGATGGCATAAATGTGCACAATAAAGCTTACAGAATGCAATAAAATTATTATAATTAATAAAAAACTCAAGAAGTTGAGAAAGTATAAGATAAATATTTGAACATCAAATACTTTTTCCCAGGAAAGTAAAATTTGCATAATAGTTCAATTTAAAATACCATCAGAAAGGATAAAATTCACAGTTTAACAAAAGTGAAACCTACATTTTGACATTCACAAAATATGGAAAGATATTAATGAATATTAAAAGAAATGCAAAGACATCTTGTCATGATTTGAAAGTTTGAGTGTTATTAAGATCAGGACCAAGAACCTGTGACTTGCCAGGTCGTAGGCACTAGGGGAGAATGTGTGTCCGTTCCTCTGCTGAATGGACACAACATTAAACTAAATCCTAATGACTTATCTTTATATCCAGAGATAAGTGTGTCTCTCAATCTTCATCAGAGAATCGTCTTTTTCAACAGATAGCAATTAATTCAGAGATCCATCATTCGTTGACGTGCAGAGAAAAAGAGACCATGGACTGCTTTGCCAAGAATGGGGCATCTGTACCACATTCCCTCATCTCAGGGCTCAGAGCCATTATGTCAGAGCCAGAGGTGGTAGATAACTACAAGGAAAGTGCCTTTCAGACACAGCAGGGCAACTGAACATAAGAACTGAATGGCATCATATACAAGATCTGCCCAGACTCAAGCCAGACACAATCACGCACATGGGATTAAAGTTAGACCCCTGTCTCAAAGCACACACAAAAGCTATTTTAGAGCAAAAGTGAGATTATGAATATAAATCATAATGATTGGCTTATTGAACATGACACATTTATCAAGGAACAATGTACATTTTTTTGTGTCAGCTAATGGTACTCTTCTCCAAAACTTGAGGTAAGTTATTGACAAGTTGGCTTTAAGACTACACACACACACACACACACACACACACACACACACACACACACACTCACACACACACACACACACACACACTCACACACACACACACACACACCACACACTCACATACACGCACCACACACTCACATACACGCACACACACACACACCACACACCTACAGCACACACCCACACATACACACACATATGTATAAATAGCACATTGCTACACATAGAAACATTTGATAATTTACAGGCAAGTAGACAAAGTATTCTGTATAATATTTTGTGTAGTGGATAATGTTCCAGGTATTTATCCCTTTATGGAGGTGTTTGACCAGCACCACAAATGAAGCCTTCACTAAAGAGAGTTTGGACAGTGGTCATCTACTTTTGGAAACATTAAGCAAGCAGATGTTTTGGCCATTGGGCACTTAATGATTTAGGATAAAACTTTGGAATTCCAATGGACTGAAATTTCTTAATTGATTAGATTTTAAAATAATCTTTGTAAGAAGAACTTCTTCAAAAGTAGTTATTCAACTCATAAGTCTTTGTTTCTCCCCAGAAAGTAAAGATGAGCACTTTGAGATTGATTAGAATTTTTAGGAATGGCTAAAAAGCTGCATATCACAGTAACGACTATGGGCTAAGCTGTCTTTGAATTTGGGGTATATGTTTGGTTAGTGCCACTATACATCACTAACTGTTTCTCATGGATGAAGCTGTTCTGGGTGTTGGTTGTGTAGACATGAATTGAGAGCCCTGATTTCAGTAACATGATCTACTCACAAAGTAGACAGGCATGGAAGTATTGGCAATACCATAATTGCAATGGTAGAATGAACTATGTCTAGGTAGAGGAGCTAAAATACACCTCAGAGGAGAGTGTGTCAGGAAGCCTCTAAAGAAAAATGTCCAGTTCTAGAGGCTGGGTAGCAGGAAAATGTCTAGATAAAGTGTTAATCCAGAGAAGACAGGGAGACATGAGACACAATATGTTTGGGAAACACATTATTTTTAGTATAGCTACTGGTCAAGAGTACTTGTAGATATCTCAGTAAGTAATGGCTAGGTTAAAAAATGGTGTTATAATTTTACATCTGGAAAATCATTTATTTCACATAAATGCAAGTCTATCTTTAGATATATTGGTTTTATATTGGGTAATAGTTTTATTGTCAAAGAAACAAGGGTACAAAAATGACAAAATGTTGTTGAAGATATATCAGAGTTGCTAGCTATATCTACTCAATGGATAAACTTAGATCTAGGCGAGACTTATGTGTATCTGACTCTAGCACACCTTAAGGTCTCTGTTCTAGCTTCCTGAGTCTGGGTGGGCACAGTTTGTTAACGTTCTCTCTCCATAGAAGCTCATCTTCCTGCTCCCTTGACCTTTCTTCTCCATTAATTCCCATTAGTAGCAGGTCAGGTCCAGTTAGTTTACTTTAACACATTTGGCTGTCAAAGTGGAATTTCATGCTAGAGAAATCTTTGACTTTGAAAGAAATGTATTGAAATCATGCTAGAACAAAAATTCTGTGTATAAATAAGCATGTACTCAATCAATACAAAACACTCAGCAAACAATCATGGCTCAGAAAATGGGAACCACAGTTTGGCGGAGAGAAAGAAAAAGAGATAGATGACAACCATTCGTGGTTGTGGGAGAAGAAAAAGAAAGGTTGCCAAGAAGATACTAGAAGATTGTTTTTTTTTTAAATTAGATATTTTCTTTATTTACATTTCAAATGTTATCCCTTTTCCTGGTTTCCCCTCCAAAAAACTCCTATCCCATGTCCCCACCACCAAGATTTTTACCAACCCTATATCTGAAGATGTCTTCATATAACCCCACTCAAATATTCTAGTTGAAAATTAACTGAATTCCTAGTGTGCTTGGTGAATGGATTATCAATGGACATGCAAATGAGCCATTGAATTAGAAAATCACATCAAATATGTTTCTCTATTACTAGTCTGGTGCTGTGAAGAGATTCTATGATCAAGACAACTTATAAACAAAGAGTTCAATCGGGGGAGCTTGCTTATAGTTTTAGAATACAAATCCATGATCATGATTGAGCACACCCTTACCTATGGGGGAATGTTGAGGCAGGCAGGCAGGCAGGCAGGCAGGCAGGCAGGCAGGCAGGCAGGCAGGCAGGATACAGGTTCTGTAGCTGAGAGCTTATGTTTGTTCCACGAGTAGGAAGCAAAGTGAAACTGGGTCTGGTGTGGTCATATGAAACCTCAAAGCCCACTACCAGTAATACTTCTCCAATATGACTACACCTTATAACCTTCATAAACAGCTCATCAATTGGGAACAAAACATTTGAATATATGAGCCTTTTTTGTGTCCATTTTCATTCAAACCACCACAACATGAGAAAGGTAAGGTCAGAGAAATGCAGATTCTTTAAGTATTACCTGAAATCTTTAGGATAATACTCTATTCCTTTGAGAACCATTACTACTAATCCAAATGTAGGTTTAAGAAAAAAAATCAGGATTAGAAAGCTTCAGTTAACATCTGAGTTGGTTGTAATACAGAATTCCTAGGAAGAATATATCAAACAAAAGGCTAACCGTGATATTGTCTAAGGAGATGTCTGGGGCAAGCAGGTCTTTAAAACTCAGTTCTAAACTGGGTTAATACAGCCAGTGTAAGTATTTTCACACATTAAGTCCAATCCCCAGAAAAATACCTACAGTGGACGACCTTCAGGCTAACTCTCTGTCCTTCGGTTACATTATCTCTGTTCTATACAAGACACCCTCTCTTCTTCCTGTGTTGCCTCAAGAGATGTGACCTTGAACCTCTGGCTTCCCAGAGCAGATACTTCACAAGTCAGAGGAAAATGATCTGGTCAGGTATCCCCTTCTCGGTCCCCCCACCCCTCTGGCTGCAGGGAAAGTGATCAAGCAGGCACAGGCACAAGCCACAAGGACTCCAGCCTGCAGCCCTGAAAAGGCTGTGTGTGTGGAGAAGGATAAGAATCCTTTCAGCCCTGTCTACACAGGACTGGCTGAAGACACAGGTAGGGAAGTGGCCCACGGTCATTTTAGATTTCTTCCTGTTATCCCCAATTGTTTTCAAATGACAAATTTTGAAACCAGCCAGTAAAAGAAGAAAGAGAAACTAGGCTCTGAGGTTCTGAGACATAAAAAGAAGGAACATTATTCTGCTCCTGCCGTCTGGCTGGGGAATCCTGCCGGTTGGCGTGTGATTTGCAGAAGGGATTTTTTTCCTAGGCTTTCTCAGGGGTTTTCTCGGGCTTTCTTGTACATGTGTGTGATGTGGTAACTTATACTGGAGCAGGTGGACAGATTTAAATGCAAGTTCTGTGAAAGTGAAGGAAAGAGATAGCCACCATGGGAAGGATGATAGCTGTTGTAAACACAGTCTATAACAGACAGATTGGTTTGCTTGTTTTACAGCTTCATCTTGCAGTGAAGTGAAAGACCATTGAGCTAATAGTTTGTCAAAAACATTTCCTGTGAAAATTGGTGTTGTTTTTTTTTCTCTCTCATAGGATTTGACCCACACAATAACATTCAGAGACCTAGACAATCAATTGCCAGAACATTTTATAAGCAACTTAACAAGCGTCTGTTATTATGTTGCCACTGTTTAAAAGCGTTTAAGTAGAAAATGTTGCATTCTGTTTGTTTGAGTTATGGGGATGTGGGATGTGGAACCAAGGATGTGAGAGTTGCCTGGAAAAGGCTTCCATTACTGAAGCAGCCAAGGCTGCGGTTATCATGGTAAGAAAGACTTTTTTTCTTAAAAAGATTTATTTATTATACTGTAGCTGTCTTCAGACACACCAGAAGAGAGGGCATCAGATCCCATTACAGATGGTTCTGAGCCACCATGTGGTTGCTGGGAATTGAACTCAGGACTTCTGAAAGAGCAGTCAGTGTTCTTAACTGCTGAGCCATCTCTCCAGTCTGGTAAGGAAAAATTAAGTGATATAAAATATTTGAAACCTTATATTTCTTTTTTTTTTTAGAGGTATGGAATGAGGGAATGTTTTTGGAGAGTTTATAGTAGAAGGGTAGCCAGCCACCCTCAATCTGAAATGAAGTCTCTCTCCAGGAGCAGAAGTGGATGGATTGGATATTTGGGAGGTACCAGGTTCATAAAGACCATTAAAGACAAATTTAACCATGGAGGACATTGGTGCTTTTGAAGGTTTTGAGCAGAAACCTAGTAAAAGCCTGTCTGTATTGCAGTCCTTTCATTTCTACATGCCAATGAACTGTTTCTATTTTGGGGGTGATGGATTATCACAGATGCAGATAATCTAGACTCTGCTTCTCTGTAGCACATCTCTGTCCTGATATGGTTTATATCCCACACATGAAGCACTCCATTCATGTGTACTTTATCATCTTCTCTCCTCACACAAGGATGTCTCTCTTTCTAACTGAAGCTATTCAATAAAAAGTTATAGGGTTTAGTTTGTTCTGAGAAGACTCACATAAAAAGAGGTTGCTGGGCCAAGTTCAGGATCTGTAGTGCATATTTTGTTTGGAGCTGGGACTACAGGACTTTTCTGTTTTGAAAGAAAATGAAGTGAACAAAAATAGAATGTTTAGATTAAAAATATAAGCATGAATTACTGAAACTATCAATACCACTGACTTAGATGATGTATAGCCTAGAAGATATCTTAGGTCTGAAAGACTCTGGTGTCCTGTTGTTATAAGCCAGGAGCACAGATTTCCCCAGTGCCCACTCTTATGATATCATTGTCTTCATAGTTCCCAGCTTGGTTTTGTGATTCTTTATGAGGTAGCTTCATTGAGTGGCAAGGAAGTCATCAGGGTGGGCTTCATTTTGACTCTTCCAATGTATACACCATTTTTCTTTTTCCACTGGAACCAAGGGAAAATAATATGGCTTTGGATTTAATTTATCCCACTGCTAAAATTTCAATCAATGGCAAACAGTCTCTTCTTTAATAGTCACTAGCCAGTAAGCCTTTCTATTGAGCTGTTTACAGAAAGGAGTGAATAGGCTAAAAACATTCTTTCAAGGGACTCATCCTTCCGTTATGAACAAAAGAGACCTGGGTCTTCTAGTTGAGTATGAAACTACAATCCACCACATTGCTAATGCCATGAGTCTTTACTCTGTGCCAAATGGGGATGAATATTGTCCCAAAGTAGATAGAGTGCCCATTTGTTTCTTATTTTGGTAATCCTGGAGGGTGAATGGTTTTCCCAGTAGCAGAACCCTCTGTATGTACTGTGGTAGGAGTACTTCATTGAGATAACTCATTAAAAATTATTTAGTTCATGTTCCCCACCCCCATGATCTAAGGATGAACTAATAAACTATAACTTTCAGTTTTAAATACAATAGTAAGTTTTGTTCAAAGGGAAGATTCATAACACCATGTTTTGTAGAGATTCATTTGGCCCTGGAGTCATTAACTCAATTAGCAACACTGGTCATTAATTGCCTTATTTGTTGGAATCTGAGGAAGAAAATAGCAATTTGACTTCTTGGGAGAATAAGTAAATTATAGACATTTAACTTTAGTGGTATTATTATTGCTATATTATGAATGTTAGTTCAAGGAATTGAAAGAACCATGCAAAATACCGAATAATAGCTGTATATGCCACTTCGTTAGGTATAAATATTGCTTCTACAAAGTAGCTAACAATAATTGCATGCATTTGTAATAATAAATATACTAAAACTAAATGACTATATTATGTTGATTAGATAATTTCCGTTAAATTTAATGAAACTTAATGAAGTCAGAGGGCACCCTTTAGAATATATTTGCTATGAAAAAAACTTTAAACTCTTTATTCCTTGCAGTATGTGTATGTATGTGTGTGTGTGTGTGTGTGTAAATGAAGCATAACACAAAATAAACATTTAAAAATTGACATAATAAAATTGTCTCATGCTATTCATATTTTCCCTATAATTACTTTCTAACTATTTTCAGAATTTTCGTGTTAGTAAACTAAATAAATATTAAGAAAGATTTAACTTTATTTCCGTAGCTTTGGGAATTTGCCTGGACCACTGTCTTAAGTCTTACTTTTTTCATCTATAAATTCAGTCATTTTACAAGTCCTCTCGTTAAGTAAGAGTAAAGAAGTTATAATCTACATTTTCAAGGAGACAATATTGCTACATTGCTAGACAGACTGTTTCTAAAGTACCATGATTGTAATGAGTCATGAAGTCTCCCAATGATGCTGAGTGTCAGAAGAATACAATAGGCAGTGACTAAGGTACTACTCAAATTAACATGTATAGCAGTATGAATTCTTGGGTCATCCTAATACATTTTGAAGTTTTCTATTCAATTGCCCCACAGGTATGTATATTCTCTGTAAATGCCTTCATTTGTGTAACTGTATTTAAATGTTTCTGAAAGAAAACTTTATTTTATTTTTTTAAAGATTTATTTATTTATTATATGTAAGTACACTGTAGCTGTCCTCAGACACTCAAGAAGAGGGCGCCAGATCTCATTATGGATGGTTGTGAGCCACCATGTGGTTGCCAGGACTTGAACTCAGGACCTTTGGAAAACTTTACATTTTCCTTGCATTTGCAGAAACCATGAATATTTCTTTTTAAGAAATGAGACACAGAACAAAATGAGTTTGTTAATAACCTTCTAGTGTGTAGCTTGATATCTTCTGCTAATGCATTGGCCATTACTAATTTTTTAAAATGTGATATTATAATAATATTGTTTTAAGGTTTAGTGCATTCTACCAATTATTTTATCATTTCAGATATCTAATAATATTACAAGTTATTTTTATAACTTCCCATATTCGAAAACTTAAAAATTCAGGTAAAGAAGACTTCAAGTTTTTTTTTTATTAGTTATTTTCTTTATTTACATTTCAAATGTTATTCCCTTTCCTAGTTCCCCTCTGAAAATCCCCTATCTCCTCCCCCCTCCCCCTGCTCCCCAGCCCTCCCACTCCCATTCCTGGTCCTGGCATTCCCCTACACTGGGGCACAGAGCCTTCATAGGACCAAGGGCCTCTCCTCCCACTGATGATCGACTAGGCTATCCTCTGCTACATATATAGCTAGAGTTACAAGTTCCACCATATGTTTTCATTGACTGGTGGTATAGTTCCAAGGAGCTCTGAGGGTACTAGTTAGTTCATATTGATGTTCCTTCTATGGGGCTTCACTCCCCTTCAGCTCCCTGTGTATTTCTCTGACTTCTTCATTGGACCTTGCGCTCTGTCCAATGGATGACTGTGAGCAGTCACTTCTGTATTTGCCAGGCACTGGCAGAACTTCGCAGGAGACGACTTCAAGTTTTTATAATGAAATAAAAGTGTTTTTATGGTGTCCCTCATCCTTTAAACATACTAATAAAAATGGCTGAAATGGAAAAGGTGACTCAAAAAATTGAAATACAAAATAAACAGAAAATCCACACTTGAGGGAATAGGAGAAGAGAGACCTACAACCCCTAAAAATGACATGCTAAACAGTGAGATGTAAAAAATTATTAGTTAAATTTTACACAGTTATTCTAAAGCCAGGGACAGTGATCAGAAGCCCTCACATTCTCGTGTGGGCTACTCAGTCTAACACAGGTTGGAATTGGGAAGTTACTGTTAAGCACATCCAAAGGACAGCCACAGAGCAAATCCTGTCAGTGTTCACTAGGAAGAAAATTACCAGAGAGAATTGTCAGATGATCTGACTTTTTATAAAAGGAAGCTGGAAAGATTTTTTTTTTAATGAAGTGTTCTTATCTTTTGAAAATTGTGTGGGCCAAATAACATATCTGCCAGCTGGATTCTATCTGTGGGCTGCCAGTCTAAGATCCCAGCTCAAAAGGCAAGTGTCATTATTCTTAAAGGTCTATCTAATGATTCTTTGGGTTGATGATATTTAGGAGGAGGAAAGAAGGGTTTGTAAAGATGTGGACTCCACCGTATAACAAGGAGTCTTGGGTATGCGTATATACAGCGTGACAAGTAGAACTGTTTATGATACGACTTGTGGGCAGGGGGATTGACTGAGGCGAGCAGGGTGTGTGACAACAGGCATCATCAGCTGAGCATCTGGTACTTCAAGTCCTCCATTTGGTAGTTTCCCTAAAACTTCAAAATCAGTATTGCCAGCTAGGGGGCAAGTGCTGAAAATATAGTTCATGCTACATCTAATTTAGTTGAGTGTTGAGGACAAACTCAACTTGAACCTGGGCCTACTCTGGCTCATTCTCTGCTCCATACTTGTCCTTGAGGAAAGCTGACTTGTGCAAGCTGCTGCAAGGCTGATGAGTTGAGGAGCAGTAGTACATCTTCTGTGCAGGCACAGCCATCAGTAAACAAATCAGCAAGGTGTGGTGTGGCTCTGGGATGTAGAAGAATAGAAGCAATGAGAGGATGTGCATATCGTATAGCAGGAAAACGCCTGAGGTTCAAAGGCTTCTGTGTCTCAAAGAAAAGTGACAAATGCTCTTCTAAATGAACATTGAAGAATAAATTGAAAATGCTTGAGTAAAAGATAACAGGAAAGATAGGGGGATTGCATGTTTTATTCAAATGATGATGTTTGCAGTGCTCTTACCACCATGGAACCCTTCTTGGTTCATCATGGCATCTTTTCCACAGATACCATTCCACACTCACCTCACTCCCATGACACAGCCACCTTCTTCACATCCAACTTTCTATTTATTAGTTCCTGAGGAGCCAGCTTAGAGTCTACAGGCTATCAACAATACCATATCGTGGGGTTAAGTTGACTTTTTTTTTTAAACCAAACTCACCCACTTTCTTGAAAAAGACAAGTAAGTTATTATATTCTCTCTTTCTTCTATAGTCAACAGGAATCAACTTTTGTGAAAATTACAATGTAATGGCTACAGCTACAAAATGCATGTGCCACCTCTGTCCCCACTGCCCTAGCTCCTGTTTCTGTTTAACTTTTCATTCTCTAATATCTCCATGTTATTCTCACTTCACCATCATACTGCTTTACCTAGAACTAATGATGTCCTCTGAAACATATCCACATGTTTGTTTGTTTGTTTGTTTGTTTGTTTTTATATAGATGAGATTCCATGTAACCCAGGATAGCCTTGGACTGCCTTTATATCCTGAGAATGGTCTTGAACATCTGGTCTACTTGACTTCACCCACCAAATGCTTGGGCTTAGATATATGTACCACCATACCTGGTTTATGCAGTATTAGAGATAAAACTCAGAATTTCTGCATTCTAGGAAAGTACGCTGTCAGCAGAGCTATATCCCAGCCTATCTAGATGACATTCTTTCATTTGATCTGTTCTTACATTGCATTCAACCTGGTGAAACTATTTAACATTCTGGCTTCTTGGAATCTCCTCTTCCTCTCAGTGCTTAAACTCTCCAGCTCTGCTTCTTTATTTCTCCAATGGGCTTATCCTTTCCAATCAACTATCACTTGGAGTCCCTACAGAGAAGGATACTAAACTGTCTTTCCCTCTGGTTCCATTCCTCATTTTCTCTGACAAGTACTAACACTAATCCTACCTTAGCTATTGTGAGTTAGCTGTTTCTGCCCTCAGATCCCTTGTACAAGCATCATAAGATTTCCACTTTTGTCTTGCTTTAGATGACTCTATTTTCCACCAGCATATGCCCTTTTAAAGCATTCTTCTCTGAGTAGGACTGACCACCTGGGAAGAAAGACCAGTTGTTTGGTAAAATTCTGATCAACCATAGAATAATATTTTTATTAGTATAATAAAAATGAAATAATAAAAAATAAAAGAAATAAAAGAGACATAAAATATAGTCTTGCCTTATGTAAGATTCAAGATCTATAAACTTTATCTGTCAAATTGCTCTAAAAATTTCCACTTTGTAAGGCCATTGTCCTTAGACTGCCATAATATGGAAGTTAGCAATATAGATATTTCTAAAATTATAATGGGTAGGAAGACCTGTTATTGTAAGTATTTATCCTCATAGCCCCATGCATCTCTCCACTGTAGTAATTTTATTATTGAGAGCAAGATTGAGGATTGAACTGAGGGTCTTGCAATACTAACCATGCATTCTATCTCTGAACTGCATTTGCAGCCCTATATTTCCTTAAAGGATACTTACATTACTGATGTTTTCATCCTCTAGCTAGAGACCATGAGCTCCAGAACTGTGTTTCTCATTTTCCCATGTGCTATAGTATTTCAATGTCTGGTTCAGTGCTGGAAAATATCAGACAGTCAAAATAACTCATTCATTGTGTGAAGAGATTATCTTACACAATGTGATAGATAAGCACAGATAAGTCTCTTGCCCAAAGATTTGGGGCAAATTGGCATTTAAAAAGTGTTCACCATGCAGATAGTGAAAAGCTGTACTTTTGGAGAGGATACTAGAATTTTCATAGAAGTGCAGGATTTGTTTGAGGATGGGAGGTACTTTGGAGAACTTAGGGAATGCTGGGATAGGAAAAACAACTGACTGGTATAAAGATGGAGACTGTGTGAATTGGTAAAGTTCTCAGCTGAGGAGTTTAGATTTTTACCATTCCTGGGTATAAAGTTATTCTTTCCTATCAAGTGATATCAAGTTATTTAATACGTTTTAGCCATAAAATGATATAATTAGACTAGAGTCTTCCAAGTCAACTAGTATAAAGCATCAGTGTGGGAGTTTTTTGCAATGTCCTATTACATGAGTACCTCAATGGCCATGGATATAGACAGATGGAGATCTATGGGAGCTTGTACCTTGGAGGGGGAGCCATTTCTGTATGAGGATGCCTGTCCTGGAAGTCTGAACACGAAAAGACCTTGACAATGTTTTTCCCCTGGGATGACAGCCTCTTGAGCATCTACTTTGTAGTTTCATCACTCTGACACTAGACTTGAGTTCTTAGGGCCAGCCTTTCCTATGTGATAATGCTAATATAGCTAATGTTACATCATCTGATTGGAAGCTTCAGTAATAATAGTTTTGCTTCATGAGCAGAAGAAATATACTTATCAAGGACCATGTCTCCAGAGAACAATAGGCATTGACAATCTCTCTTTTCCTTTGGTTTTATTTAATGTTCTTTGCAGACTGAAATCTTCCCTTGTAGGGCTGGCTTTGTGGACATAAATTTCTTAAATCTATTTTTATGATGAAAAGATTTCATTCTCCTTTGATTGTAACTGATAGTTTTGCTGGGTATAATAGTTTGTCAGGTATCTGTGGCCTTTTAGAGGTCTAGGTTCTTCTTGCCATCAAAGTTTCCATTAAAAGTTTGGTGTTAGCCTGATGGGCTTGCCTTTATATGTGATTTCATCTTTGTTGCAGCTTTCAATATCCTTTCTTTGATGTGGTTATTTCGTTTTTCATTATTATGTGACACAGGGAGTTTATTTTGTAACCCTGTTTAGCAAGTTTTCTGTATACCTCTTGTACTTTAATAGCCACCTCTGTTCTTATATTTTGAGTATTTTCTTCTATGATTTTGTTGAAAATGCATGGGCCTTTAACCTGGGCTATTTTTTTTTTTCCTTTCTTTCCTGTGTACCTATTTGTAGATTTGATATTTTCTATATCCTGGATTTCACAGATATTTTGTTCATGGATTGTTTTATAGTTAACATGTTCTTTAACTGAGTGTTCCATTTCCTCTTCCTTGTCTTTGAGACTTAGTATTCTCTCTTCCACTTGATCTAATCTACTGGGAAAAGTTCCCTCTATGTTTTTTGTTTAAATATCTGAGATTTTAATTTCAGATTTATTTCAAAAAATGTTTTTGGTTTTCTTCAACTATTCTCTTTATGAGATTCCATTCCATTTTTATATTTTTATATTTTTATATTTTTATTTTTTAATCCAAATCTTGTGGTTTAATAGCCCTCAATCATGGACTTGATCATATCTTCTTTAAGTCTTTAAATATCTTCATTGTTTTTAATACATGCTATCTTCATCTTATGTGTATGAGTATTTTGCCTGGGTGCATATTTTCTACTGCATATATGCCTGGTACCCTTGAAGGCTAGAAGAGAGTGGTGAGTTTCCTGAAACTAGAATTACAGATGTTTATTAGCTATTATGGAGATGCTGGGAATTGAACCTGCATTCTCTGCAAGAGCAATGGGCACTCTTGACTACCAAGTCACCTCTCTATCCCTATATTTTAAATTTTTTCTGCTCATTTTTTACATTTATTTAATCATTTATTTGTATATATATACATATATATGTATATATTTGATTTTAAAAAATTATTTTTCTTTTTTTACAGTCCAGTCATTGCCCGCTCCCAGTCTGCTTTCCCACAGTTCCTCATCCCATTCTCCTCCCACCCCCAACTTCAAGCAGATGTCCTTTCACCACCAGACCTTTCCATACCCTGGGGCCTCAATTCTTTTTGACGGTTTGGGGTATCTTTTCCCACTGAGGCTGGACCAGACAGTCCTCTGCTGTATATGTGTTGGAGACCTTGGATCAACTCCTGTATATTGCCTGGTTGGTGGCTCAGTGTCTGAGAGATCTCAGGGGGTTCAGGTTAGTTGAGAGTGCTGGTCTTCCTATGGAGTCACCCTCCTCCTCAGCTTTTATTTTATGCATATATGTACACACCAGAAGAGGACAACAGAGCCCATTACATGGTTGTAAGCCACCATGTAGATGCTGGGAATTGAACTCAGGACCACTGGAAGAGCAGTCAGTGCTCTAATCATTGAGCCATCTCTCTAGCCCCTCTATCCCTATCTTAAGCATATGTAGTATAACTGTTATTTTGAAATGCTTTATCTGTATATTAGCTAAGTTGCTATTGTCAGAGAACATTACAGGGTTGTGTATGTTAGTTTTTTTTTTAGGAGACACATTGTCCTGGTTATGTTGCTTACATTTTTATGATAGGATCTAAAAATCTAGAGTTATCAGTAGGGTTTTGTGATAGAGATATATGGTGTCACCTTTTGTGGTTGGTTGACCCTTGTTTCTTATTTGTCAAATTGTGAACAACTGAGTGGTGCTTGATGTTCAGTCTTGGGGCCTCCTTGTGTTGGTGTGGGAATGAGGCATCAGAACACTCTGTTAAGAATAGGTATAACATCTGATCTCAGGAGTAAACCTTCTCTCGGTTTAGAAGGTCCTGATGATATTCAGAGGCTTGTAGAGAACCATTGTTCTACACATAGTCCTTGGATAACAGAAGTTGGTGTCACAGTGGGAGTAGATAGTGCCTTGTGTGGGTGAGAGGTAAGATACCGCATTGTCCTCAGATGAAGGTGGATGGTATAGGTTCTAGATGAGGTTTATAAACTTTAGACAGATGGGTAGGACATTATGTGGTCCCAGGACATCATGGTAAGTGGGATAGTAGAATGATTCTGGGCATCTCTACCTGGAGTTCAAGGTTGGACACACCATGGTGCCTGGTGGTACAGTCGGGAGGGTAGCTGATAGAAGACAAGTAGGAAGAATGGGTCTGGGGTACTACCTTGTATTTGAGGTAGACCCTTCATGGTTATGGAACTGGAAGGGAAGGATGGTCCCTGTTAAAAATCTTATAACATATACTTGATCATTATAATTTAAGTGTTCCATTATAATCTTCATGGTTATTGAAACAGTATGGAATTCTTTTCCATAATCTGTTGTATTTGCTTTTTCAGAGAAGAATTAGTATACTCTAACTCCCATACATGACCCATTTCCTGAGAGCTGAAGAAATGTGCTGAAACAAAAAGTGTTATCCTTGGCATCCAAGGAAATGATCCTGCCACAGTTGGACAGAAACAGTAAAGACAATTTAGTTTAGTTTTGGCTGTGAGAAATTCATTGAGCCATGTCTAAATTATGTTCATTGCTACCATACTAAATCTCTCTCTCTGAGTAGTACCTGAATTTATCTCTCCAAACCAGAGTTGCCAGACAAGGAGCTAAAGGTTGGAGACACGAGGAACTGAGGTCAGGGGTCTTTAGGGAAAAGCAGCTTCTTTTCTCATTCCTTATTTTTGCCACCTGGATTTCTGTTTATTTGGGAAGAAGCTTTGGTGAATCTTTGAGTACATCAGATTTTTTTAACAGCCAGATGAGGCCTTGCTTTGACTCCATGCTGTTTCTAACTGGAGATAAGTACTGAACAAGTAAACAAAGCAGGCTCCTCTAGCTTTGGGAGGCAGCATAACTTTCACTTTTCAAAGCAAAGACATAGCAGATTGAGTACTGTTTGTTTGGCTGTGGATGCTAAATCGTGTGTAGGAAAACTCAGGGGCAGGCTGTGTTCTTACTCCTCTCTTTCTCTGAAGCCCCAGCTCTACTGAGCCCTGGATGAGTTTATTTCTGATGTGTAGGATTCTGGGTGTGGAGGCAATGAGCACAAGGTACGGAAAGAGAAGGTCAGAGTGACCCATGTCTATATGCAGAGAAATTTCCTGACTCATTAAGCTAATCAGAGTTCAATTTTCGTACTATTAATGCTGTGTTCCATACTCAGATTTGGACAAGAAATATTGTAGGCAATATAGACTCAATAGCAACAAAACAAAAAGTAAGATTTTTGATCTTTGGATAGTTTATTCACAGCAAGGGCATCAAATATTTCTATCAGGAAAGACTTAAAGTCAGATTTTCACTTCTAATAACTTTCCATCAGAAAGTGAAACTTAGTTTTGCATATAAAACAAAATAAGCAGTCTCTTCTAAGGCCTCCTAACACTTGGGCATTGCTAGGCAGATGCCCTGATCATGTTACATGATGTACTTTTATCTCCAGCCATGGTCCTTTGAGTGCAAAGGCTGCTTCCTATTCATCATTCTGTCCTTGGGGTTTTACAGGGAACAAGAACCAGAATTTGCATATTGTATTTGTGGAATTATTTCGAGGGTACAGACAGTGCTTGGAAGCCCCACAAAGGATCTCAGGACCACCTGTACAATAATAACTCTGTGGCCTCCTTGTGGGAGAGGTCATTTGGATATGATCTGGAAATGGATGCTGTCATTCCTGATTATTCATCCTAAGCTAAAATTAGTTATGTTCAGAGGCCGTGCTTATTCTAAAACATCGACAAGCAGCTCGCTAAGAGCTGCTCTGTGTGGTCTCTAGGCTACACATTGCCAGGTTCTGGGCATCTTGTTTGAAGAATTGAGGAAGCACATCTATAGCAACGTTGCTGAGGATTCTATTCAGAAGCAAAGCAAAAGCACAGAATGGACACTGTGCAGGGGACCAGTGGGACCTGGGTGAGATTTGCTTACGAGCCCCTGTGCACTGGCTGGAGGCTTCCTTATGTGGATCCTGAAGAAAGATGAGTTCATTGCTAGAGACACAATGTGGCTAGTTTTCAGGTTTGATTGATAAGCTTGGGTTATGTAGGCCTTGGCTCACCATGACTGTCCTTTCCCATGATGCACCTGACTTTAGTCAATGCATACTCAATTATGCAGAGGCATAAGATGGAAGTAGAATATTTTTTCTTTCTTTTTAATTGTCTTGGAGTTTTTTATTTTCTTAAACTTTTACCAGCAGATAGTTTTTCTTATAAAGCATAAGCCAAAGACCAGTCCAGACTGGATTGGCCCATTGCCCTTTGTTCCAAGATACATTTCAGGATGAGTTTGGCGACAAAAGGGGATAAATGAGGGTTTATAAGGAACTATAGATTGGAATGATCTATTTGGATTCTTTGAAGAGGGCAGTACATGCAGGTTGGTGTTGGTGGGGGTCCCAGGTTGCTAAAGGTCTTGTTGGAAAAGGAACGTATGTTCAGCTCAATCTAAGCAGGCTCCCGGTGTCTGGGATATCCTTATGCTTGCTGCCTTTGAGCATATATTGGTACTGACAGTAATGGACATTTTTATGCCTTGAGAAAAAATGAGTCTACAGAAATTTTATTGCTAGCCTGATAAATTCAGTAATAACGGGAACCAGAACTGTATGCCACAAGCCATATCTGTCTCATTCTCTGTGTCAGGATGTGATGTGGCTGACGGTCGTGTGTGATTATGTTAGTGTTCATGCTGCAGCATATTTGTGTGGCTGTTTTATTGGTGCTAGTTTTACTCAGTAGAGGATATACACAAGGGATCAGAAATGATGTCAGTTACTTGCTTGCACAAACCCTGCAGATTGTAGTCATCTGGAAACTTCAAGAGAAGAGAAGGAAGGAAGGAAAGGAGTATGCAAGCCTATATTGCCTTAAATCTTGGCTTATATTGATCCACTGCTTCTGTTTCAAGTCCAAGCACTTGACATCTCTT
Source organism: Mus minutoides (assembly GCA_902729485.2). Classification (NCBI taxonomy): domain Eukaryota; kingdom Metazoa; phylum Chordata; class Mammalia; order Rodentia; family Muridae; genus Mus; species Mus minutoides. Next base: position 42,590 of record LR752658.1, on the reverse strand, counting down.
TGTAGTGCACAATTTCATAAGTCTTAATTATGCTTAAAACAAAATTTTTCCCTCTCATTGTTTTTCCATGAGGTGCATATGTCACCTGCATACAGTATGCCTCTGTCCACTGTGATTTCACTTTCCATAGTTTCATTTTCTGATCATGGTCAACTATATTCTAAAAGTATTAAATGGAAAACTTCAGAAGAGAATGCTTTGTAAGTTTTATTTTATTATTTTAAAATCTCTTGGCATATTTAATTTGTGAAGTAAACTGCATCATAGGTGTATGTATGTATGTATGTATAGGAAAAAGAATAGCATAACCATGGTTCTGTACTGACTTCAGCCTCAGGAATCCAGTGAAGAATGCAGAACAGATGTTTAGTGGGTAAGGGAGACAGATGTTTCTCCCCAGTGAGTTGATCTTAGCTCTTGCCTGATTTTTGACCCTCAACTATAAACTAATGCTGAATTCTGTCATGTGGTATGCCCGGGCTCTGATCCAAACTAGTGGAGATCTCATTATGTTCCAGTTCCCCAGGCTGCTATGTCGTCTGCTTCTAGTGAAGGCTCATGATTTAGCCCCATGGCACATGGAAGAGGAGTGTCTCCTCATATTTCCTGATAGAGGCAAGATATTCTTCTCAAAGACAGCTAAATTTGATAACTGCACAAGCTGGTACTTAAGGACTATGCTAAGTGCTAGGTTGGGTTGGTCTGGAACCACAGGAGATATCTTCATTTATAAATTCTAGGATGTAGCTTGAAATTTATGATTCTAAGTTCAAACTGTCAAGTGTTGACTTTGTTAGGGATTCAGGGAGGCAGAATCCCACCATGGAGTCTCTGTGCTTTTAGAAGTATCTTTGATAAACATGTACATGTTCTCTAGAAAGGTGATATGACAGCCAGCACCCAGTCACTCTAATACAAGCATTTCACCTAAACTGGTCTAGAGACTAG
>LR752658.1:0-28642 GCA_902729485.2 Mus minutoides | reverse complement strand
CACTTATGTGCACATGGGCAGAAAAAATGGAATGCAGTGTTCTATTTTTTAGGAGGGTATTAAATTGGGAAGGAGATTTAGTAGGAATGGAAGGAATCAATGGAGGGAGTTGGGATAGGTTTGACCATGGTTCATTATACACATGTATGAAATTTTCAATGAGTAAAATATAGTATCCATTATGCAACTAGCACAGTGCCAGATCAGGGGTTATTAGAAAGTAGTCCATGAAGTTATGGAAGCGCATGGAGAAGATTGAGAAAGCAAATGAGAAGTCAGGAATTCTGTATAGTCTTTGAACCTTTGAGTGTGGGGATGTTTTGTGACATTGGTGCTATGTCCTATGTAATTACTGGTTCTGTGGAATTATTTGACTAGCCTTGAAGTTAATCAAGACATTTCTCTTTGGCAAGATAGTATTGATCTAAAGATTTCTTATGTTGTACAAGATGCTACTAAACAATTCTCTTGCTTGCTTTTCTGCTGTTTGTTTTTTCTTTTCTTTTCTTTTCTTTTCTTTTCTTTTCTTTTCTTTTCTTTTTTTTTTTTTTAAGATAAGGCCTCACTGTATAGGTAGGTTGTCTTGAAGTCTTAAAATTATAATCCTTCTAATTAGCCTCTGGTGTGGTGAGATGATAGCATATACCACTGTATCTAGTTTATATAATCTCTCATGTCATCTATAGACTGACAAAGAAAGGCTGTGGCTCACAGACAATGCTAATGCACCAAAGTCATTTCTCATGCATCAAAGGCCTTCCAGCAAACTCAACCTGCCTCTGGATTTTCTTTGTGGTTTTATTTTGTAAGAGAAGATCTCGGAAAAGGATCCCAGGCTGGTTTCACATTCATATTCATTCTACCTTAGCTTCCCCAGTCCTGGGACTATTGTCATGCACAGCCACCCTGGGCTCTACTTTGGTGTCTGTTAGTTTTGAGCTGTTAGATGGGAACTACTTACTTTTAATTGCTATGATCTTTTGAACAATTACCATTAGCTAGGCATTATTTTTAAGTATGTATGTCTTATCTCATTTCACCACTACACTACAAGGGAAATACTATAATTAAACTTTCTTGGCAGATTAAAACACAGACTCACAGAGATAAAGATAGGGAATCACACAGAAAGCAGTCAGGCCAAGATTGTAAACTTAATCTGACTCCATTGCCTAAACCCTGCTCCTCACCAGGGTAATGTTTTTCATCCTGAGTTATGCAAAGACCCCCTCTAACTAAAGGAAAATCTCCAAACTCCAAAGATGGCTTTAAATTATCTTTAGAATATGATTACTTAAATGTGAACAAGCATAGAACTAGAAATCAATCAATCAATCAATCAATCAATCAATCAATCAAGAATGTTTTAGCCACCATAAAACTGATTACTAAGTTAAAATTTAAAACTATAAAATCATTATAATTCAAATGATCAATATTAGTTTAATCTCAGAGAGTATTAAGACAAAGATTTCACTGTTGGAGATAAAATTAGAATATATATTTCTGTATTATGTTGTGTTTATAAACAGGAGTTTCTCTCATTGTTTTGAGTGTGATACATTGTCATTATTTTCATTGGTATTTTTCTTCTAAGTTATTAGCTTTATCCAATGCTACAATATTTTGAGATATTGATCATTTGCAGAGTACATTTCAAATATTATCATTTGCTGAATATTTTCCATTACTTTTGTACTAATGTGTTTTCTGATAATGAACAGTAGTGATTCATACCAATGGAGTAGACACTTCCATGCTTGTTTCCTTAGGAGCGCGAATGTTAGAATATTAGAGGTTAGTACTACAGCTCCTGTTTACCAGATAGGATCCCAATCTCATGATCATCTTATTTCTGAACAGTCATATCTCTTCTTCTGAGTGACTGATGATGACATCGGGTACCTTCACTTTGGTGGAAAACATACTTTCAGATGTGGAAACTAAAACCAATCCTATAACACCAATGGTTTCATCAGGATTGTCTCTGTTTTTGCTAATAGATACTTCAGAGAAATGCTCTGTAGGTCAGTTTATGATCCAGCATTGTCACACAGCTTATGTATCTCCATGAGGGAAAAAAGTTTTGGTTTGAAAAAAAATCATTGCAAAGAGTGATGGCAGTGGATAGTTGGAAATCATATACAGAGGTATCACTATAACTGGGGCAGAATTTTTACTATAAGACCCACTCACTCTTTCTCTTATCTATATCTCTACAGATAGACAGATAGATAGACTAGATAGATAGATAGATAGATAGATAGATAGATAGATAGATAGATAGATAGATGGATGGATCAATAGATTAGATAGATAGATGAAGGTAGTTTTAAGATCAGCTACACCTCAAGGTAGAGTGATCAGATTGATTAGTCAGCCTTGAAGGTATGGGAAATTTCCTATCCTGATGTTTCTCTGCTACTCCTTGCCTTATAAATCCAACTTTGAAAGGTCAGAAATCTTTTTTCAGTGCTCCTTCTCTGGTTCAGTGGGCCTTACTTTCAATACAAATACCTGGGAGAGGAGAGGTGCTTCTGCCATCGTGTGACAGTGTCACAGGTTGAAACATTTGTCATCATTTGTCTTTGGTGACAGAATTGCAGGGAACTAAACTGGGGTTTTCTGAATAGGAAGGAGTCAGGAAGAAGAAACCATGAGGGCAATGTTTCAGATTTGACCTAAAACCCATTCATATAGGCTTTGAAATTCTTATAGTTTTGTTCAGACCAAGATTCTGGTAAAAACCTATTTGATAACTCTTAAAAAGGAAAGAAGGAAGTACCTGCATGACCATCCAATGGCTTCTGAAACTCATGATCACCACACTTAGTGTATATGGCAGTATTGTTTGTTGACCAGAGGCAGGGCTATTCTCTGTTTGTCAGTGCTTCTGAGCACTCCCAGTACCTCTAAGCACCAATGCCTGAGGTTCATGGTAGACACAGTCATGGGGAATCATTCACTATTGGTCCTTTTTGAGAGTTTAGTTAACTTCTGGTCCTCAGATACTCACTACAGGGCAGGAACTGGACCTGCTTGCCAGGATACTAAGACTTGAGTGATCCCTGAAGTCTGCAAGACACAGTATGGTCTATAGCTCTCCTCCATTATATTTCAATCCTAACTCCTACATTAACAAATGATAATATACCGAGGTTATCACTCTGGCTATGGATTTCTACAGTCACTTTCCCTTAGCACCTGGGCTTTGGTTTCTACAGTCACTTTCCCTTAGCACCTGGGCTTTGGTTTCTACAGTCACTTTCCCTTAGCACCTGGGCTTTGGTTTCTACAGTCACTTTCCCTTAGCACCTGGGCTTTGGTTTCTACAGTCACTTTCCCTTAGCACCTGGGCTTTGGTTTCTACAGTCACTTTCCCTTAGCACCTGGGCTTTGGTTTCTTCAACCCTTTCTGTTGGTTACTGTTCCTTATGAGAGTCTTCACTTCTTTAATGCTTCTATGTATGACCAACATCCCCCTGGGAATGTTCTCTAGCTTGTTTGGGCCCTTCTGTCCAGATGCTGATTTCACTTTCAACTTCCTCCTATCCCCACCAGTGTGTCTGCTCAGCTGACCTGGTGCATGAGCTCAGAGTTTACTGCCTTTCTCTAAGTGGTAAACTCTAGTCATTTTCTCATATTCCATGTTCTACCTGTCATGGTTTGGGTCTGAAATGTCTGCTATAGGTTCAAATCTTGAAAATTTGGTGAACTGAAGTAGAAATTTCTGGTTTCTTTGAAGACTCAGTTATATCATGTGATACTTTTATGGAATCTGTCATATGAGAGGATGTTTTGCTGAGGCAAACACATGGCAATATGTTTTGCTGAGAACAGACACATGGTGTTTTTCTGGAAGCTGCCTGGGAAAAGGTCATGTGATGTTTCATGGAGCAGACACTTGAGAGGACACGTGATGTTTGGAGAGAGTATAAATATAACCCAACAGACAATGGATGACACTGTGTGGCGTAGGTTTGCCTTGCCTTCTTCACCGCTCATCATTTGTTGTGACTTCATAGAGAAAAATGCACCAACGAATTTCTTGTGATATTCCAGCTTCTTGCTGCTTCCACAGATTTGGGGCTATTGTTAGTGGCTTGTGGTTTCTTATGAATCAAAGTGTCTTTGATGATGCATGAATAGTGCTTATGAATGGATAGAGGTACCACTGCTGATTCCTGTGAACTGAACTGCTGATATCCTGGCAATGAAGATTGGAATCACTCCAAAGAACTATTTCTAAATAGGTTCACATTCCCCTTTGCCCTATTAACCTTTCCTTTCCACTACCTCAGGTGGGTGATCAGCTAGAAGGGAGGTTAAAGTGTTTAAGAACCCTTATTAAAGAAGGTTTTGAAAAATCAAAACCTACAGGGAACCTTTGGGGGTTGGACTTAGCTGGAGGAAGATGGTCATTGGGAATGAATTTGAGGGGTTATATTATTCTGAGCTTATCTCTCTCCTTCTTCCTTTTCTCCCTTCCTCTCTCCCTCCCCTTCCCAGTTTCCTATTAAATAAATAGTTCTCTTGCATCTATCATTACATTCTTCTTCCATGATCCTCTGCCTGAATTCATGGGACCAACATGTCCATGGACTGAAACCATAAACAAACTTCTTTAATGTTGTTCCTGTAGGTATGTGGTGCTAGCAGTGAGGAAATGGCCAGCCCACACTTAGTTCACTAGAGCTAGTCACATCTATTTAGAGGATTAGGGTATTCCATCTAAGTAACACTTTTCTTGAGGTGATAAATATACCATTTATTCTGTCCACATCTATTGACCTTTGCTGCCTCTAATCTCAACTCCTTGTTAGCACAAAACCTCTTCTACTTTATGCAAGAGAGATATAGGGGAAAAACTTATGTCTATTTGCCAAAAAAAGGCTACAATAATGAAAATATTCACGTTTAGACTTAAGCTAATTACTCCACATAAGAAGGACGAAAGTAGAGAGAACAGAAGGAAGTTCTAGCCATGGTCTTGAAGACAGAGAGGAACAAAGAGATAAATAGTATGCTGGGGAGAAAGATGAGCATATAACTAAGAACTTGGAAAAGATTTCCTTAATGACGTCCCATTACACTAACCTTCTTAAGAAACCCTCAATACAATTATTCTTTCTTTTCAGGGTCTCAAGAGAGAGAGAGAGGTATTTAGTTTTCTTTTGTGATTGTTTCTACAGAAGGATGATGTGGGGGCAGGCAGAACTAGTTTCATTTGGGATGCAATTCTTATTGTATATTCTTCTTTCCACTAGAGTAAACATGGTTGGCAGGTGGGATGCCTAAGAGTGTGGAATAGAGGGACTGGTTAGAATTTGCTCAACTGCACCCATGACACTTCGTGCTTCTAAAAATGATAAATGTATTCCTACTTCTTCCCAAGTCATATTTGGTATTAGGAGGACTTTTATTTTCTATTTTTTCGTCTACAAATACTCATGATAATTGGTCAAGATAGGCTTAGTCTCTGTTGCTTCAATGCCCAAGGCCCTGGCCTTATTCTTCAAGTCACATGGAACTCTAAGGATATTAACACTGGCCTCTAAGAGGGAGGTGTGGCAGCCTTTATTCACACTACTTTTCATGCGATTTTATTTACCAATACAGTTCTTTATAGATGTTTGAGAACAAAATCCTAGACTAGGGCTCATTGAGAAGAGATTTTTGTTTTCTGTTTCAGAATTTGGAGCATGTGGTAGTGGCATGAGATCTCCGAGCATCTGGAGATGGAACAAACATGGTATCAGGAGGCCTATTTTCCCCCCCCGAGAGAACTCACCCTGTTTAAGATCCTTTAACATCATTACCTCTGAAAAGCAATGGGCCACAGAAGAGCTGCTTTCCTTGGAAGAAGTCTTCAGAGGGCAACTGGCGTTTTAGCAATAGTTTCCAGAAGTGTGTGTCTTGTAATGATTAGAGCATGAGATGATTAGGTTCATTCTTATGGAGCTAAACTTAGAACTGGAATAAGGAAACACACTCTTTAAAAATTTCTAAGGCTCAGAAAAGCTTCTTCAGAAGCCCATTTTCCATTTTAGTGAGGGAAAAAATCGGAAAGCATGCCAGTTTAAAAATTCATAAAGGCTACATTATGCTCAGTGGAGACATTCTTTTTAGAAAGAGAAGAGGTGGTACTTAGTGGCACAGTCATGGACATTTTATATACCCTTTCCAAGAAATCAGACCCAGCTTCTCCCTAAATAAAAAGCATTTTGTGATAGGTTTTGTGATATGTATGTGAAGACTGTGGGTACCACTAGTTCTTGTGTAATCAGAAGTAGGAATACTAAGATGGCAGGATAAGCTCTCTCATTAATTTACACTGATGATGTCTTGAGAGCCTTCTGAGGATGTGCTGAAAATTCAGTCCCTAGTGGCTGTGCTCCACTCTACTGTTTTTGTGAACACCTATGTCAGAATTTCCTGGCCTCTGATTCTTGATGAGTATGCAGAAATAAATATGTTAGGATTTATATTGCTTATAAATGATACTATATGAAAAACACCTATGTGTGTGACTAACTAAAGTGGAAAGTAAGGCCATACTTCCCACTGTAAAAGACCAAAGTGAGCAGGACCACGTGATTACATATTAGTTCTAAGTTTTTAATAGCCTGTTACTTGGCCTTAGACCTTGTTTCATACAACTTACATGAGTCTTTCATTAGGCATCACAACATGGTCTTGGATATCACAGATAAGTAAATATCTAGCAAATCCAAAAATTGAGTATACCTTGAGAGATAATTTGTGGCATTGTCTTTTTGTGATTCTTAAAGATTTAAGAGTTAGGAAGTAAAGATGGATGCAGTGTTGTATAGCATGGCAGAATCGGTGACCTTGGCTAGGTAGATCTTGGGTGGAGTCTGTTTGGGGTGGTCCACTTTATCTTCTGTATTAAATACTCGATGTCACTTGAGATTGGAAATTGGTTTATACCAAGGGTCTTTTCGAATTACTTTTAAGTATGGTGAAACATTAGTACTCAAGGGAGTGTGAAGGTAGCATCTTGCAGAGTGATTTTGTTTCCATTCATCTACCAGGAAGAGTTATCTGGAATATGATGGTTTTTATCTTTGAAGAGCTTTATCTGTTGGGATATTACCATTATAATCATTTTATGATTGCATGTTACAAAATAGAACACACATCCATCCTTTTTGCAATCTGCCTCTTAAGAGACCTTCCTAGAAAGTAATTTTGAAGTGCTTTTATAGCTCAAATTGTAAAGTATTACTGCAAGAACTGTAGCATTCTTTTCTTTCTTTTTTTTTCTATCCAAAGTCAAATATCCTCATAGAGAAAATAACCACATTAGCTTCAGAATGCATTACTATTTTACCACAGGAGCATACACTTATATCTATGCTGAAGAAGCTTGCTCCTTGTGAAAAGTATACACAGTGTTGAGATGTAGCTATAAATTAAGTATTTCTTTTTATTCCTGGCTTTCTCTTCCTCTGAGATGTAGCTCGATCTAATCCTAAGACACCAGAATGCTTTTACATGGATGCCACCTCCTTTCTTAGGGTTTTGTGTAAGGATGTTTTACAGGTTTATATAATGCTAACTTTTGATGTTCCCTTATAAATATATTCTTTAGATTTTTTTCATCAAACGTTGACTGAGAGTCTAGTGTGTTATTGTTGCTCCTCAATTGTAATGCAATTACTTTTTTCAAAAGATATGTTTTAATCCTTTACTCACATATATGTATATATCTATGTGAGTAATACCGCATATATACATACTGTATATGTGTATATCTATGCAAGTATATGCCGCATGTGTGAGGATGCCTATAGAGGCCAGAAGAGGTTGTCAGGATCTTTGGGGATGGGGTGGTTGTGGGTTCCCTGAGTGGGTATTGGGAATGAACTTTGAGGGCCCCTTCAAGACAGTTAACACTCTACCTTTAAGCCATCTCTTCAGCACTGTAATATGATTACATGCTAAAAGACTGTATTCTATGCCAAACCATTGGGATATCTTAGGAAGCAAAGACAAGAAGGGTTTCTACCAGACAACCTATATTCTAGTAAGATTTATAATAAATAGTCAAGACAATAAATAAATGAGAAAAAAATCAGATAATTAAAGAGGTAGTAGAAAATAAGGCAGAGGAGCTCCTATGAAAAAGTGGCATGGAGACATGAATAAAAAGTAGAAACTGGCAAAATAAATCTGAAGTTAGAGAATTCTGGATGGAGGAGGCAGCGTTGACAGAGACTTGGGTGGGAAATGCTTTCTAGGTTCCATGTATTGAGAGAGCTGCTGAAGACAGGAAGGATAAGGTGAAATGAGTACAGAGAAAAAGAGGCTGTTAGAGCACACTGGATTTCTGGGCTGCAGTAGGATTTTAGAGTTTATTCTGCAAGCAGTGGAATCTGTCAGGGGTTCAGTGAAGTGGGCATTTTGGTAAGTTGGAAAGTGAAGGCATATGTTCCTTAGTAAAAACTGCATGTTAGTTCTCTCCCCTTTTGTGTATGAGTTTTATTATTATCATCATCATCATTATTATTACTATTATTATTAATCATTCCATTCATTTACATCTCAAATGATATTCCAATTACCCATCCACAAGCCCCCCATCCCACAACCACCCTCTCCTCCCTTCACATTGCCTCTATGAGGATGCTCCCCCACCCACCGATGCTCTCCAGCCCCTCCCCTCCAGCATCCCCCCATGCTGGGGCATCAAACTTCCACAGGACCAAGGGCCTCCCCTCCCATTGACAAGGCCATTCTCTGCTACTTGTGTATCTGGAGCCATGGAACCCTCCCTATACACTCCTTGATTGGTGGTCTAGTTCCTGGGAGCACTGGGTGGTCCAGCCAGCTGATGTTGTTCTTCCTATGGGGTTGCAATCCCCCTCAGCTCCTCCAGCCCTTCTACCAGCTCCCCCACCAGGGGAACTCAGTCTGATGGTTGGCTCCAAGCATCCACACCTGTATTGGTGAGTGTATGAGTTTTATATTGGCATTTGTAAGTTTAGTTCAAGGACTTCTGCCATGATGTAGGCTGAAAAATACCACCATGGTTGCACCAGGTTCATTCAGGGAACTTATATGTGACCTAATTTGATTTTTTAAAAAAAGCATTTGGAAGACAAGTTTAAGTAAAAATCTTAAGATGGGGTGTTGATCCTAGATTATCAGAGTGGACTCCGAAGGCCATCAAAAATAGTCTTACAAGCAAGAGGCTAAGAGATATTTGGCATGTGTTGGGGAAAAGACAGTGTGAAGGTAAGGAAGGAGCTGGAGATCCTCATGGCTAGAGTGAGGTGGTCAGAGGTAAAAGGGGTTCATCGGCTCTCAGCAAAAGAGCTAAGAAGAGGCTCCCCTCTGGAAGATTTACAGAGAGCTTTGCTTTGCAAATACACTGATTGTGCTTCAGTGACAACCATTTCAGACATTTGATTTCAAGGTTGGTGACAGAGTACATTTATGCTGATACGAGTGCTGACTTATAACATATTACAAGAGACAATGGAAATCCATGCAGTTGTTTTGTATGATATGCTATATTTTCCATTTTGAATGAGTGAGTTTAGTATGCATATAACAAGCCAAAGCAAGAGACTAGATAGCAAGTAGTAAATAGGTAGCAAAACAGCATCAAATCAGGTGCTCAAATCACCCACCAGAAATAAGTGGGGAAGCCTCTATAATGCAGCCTGCTAGAGCTTCCAATAGACAAGAGTCTCCAATAGTAGTGTCTCATCAGGTGAGGATTTCATGTAAAAGAACAACTAACAGTAGAAATGCAACATCATGAAATCGGGGTTATAAACATCCAGCAGCAACCAACTCAGGAAGCTGAGGCTATCAACTGACATTCATATATATATATATATATATATATATATATATATATATATATGAATATAAAATTTTGTTTTATTTTTAATTATTTTTTAATTTATTTTTACACTCCAAAATCAATTTCCCGAACCCTCCCCCCATCCACCCTCTGACTGCTCTACATCCCACACCTCCTCCCCACCCCACCCTTTCTCTATATGGATGTCCCTACCACCAACCCCACCTGATCTCTAAATTCCCTGGGGCCTCCAGTCTCTTGAGGGTTAGGTACAACATCTCTGAATGAACACAGATCTAGCAGTCCTCTACTGTATTGTGTTGGGGTCTCATGTCAGCTGGTGTATGCTGTCTGTTTGGTGGTCCAGTGTTTGAGAGATCTCTGGGATCCAGATTGAGACTGCTGGTCCTCCTACAGGATCGCCTTTCTCAGCTTCTTTCAGCCTTCCCTAATTCACCAACAAGTGTCACCAGCTTCTGTCTGTTGTTTGGGTGCAAATATTTGCATCTGACTCTTTCAGCCATTTGTTGGGTCTTTCAGAGGACAGTCGTGATAGATCCCTTTTTGTGAGCACTTCCATAGCCTCAGTAATAGTGTCAGGCCTTGGGTCCTCCCCTTGAGCTGGATCCCACTTTGGGCCTGTCTCTGGACCTTCTTTTCCTCAGGCTCTTCTCCATTTCCTTCCCTGTAATTTTTTCAGACAGGAACAATTATGGGTCAGAGATGTGACTGTGGGATGGCAACCTTATCCCTCACTTGATGTCCTGTCTTCCTGATGGAGATGGGTTCTATAAGTTCCCTCTCCCTACTGTTGCATATTTCATCTAAGGTTCCTCCCTTTGAGTCCTGGAAGTCTCTTACCTCCCAGGCCTTGGGTGCACTCTGAGGCATCTTCCAAACCTCCTATTTCCTGAGGTTGCCTGTTAATATTCTTTCTGCTGGCCCTCATGGCTCCAGTCCTTTTCCCTCACTGAATACCAGATCAGGTTTCCCTCTCTTCCCCAGTCCTCCCCACCCTGTCCACTGACATTCTTAATTGAGCTTTCTGTCCATAGCTGAGCATTCCATGGCTCAGCTTCCAGCATCTCTTTCCCAATGCAGGTACTACTTATATGATAGGTCAAACAGCTGTAACATCTGTTGGAAATAGTTTGCCTTCTAGCTCTTCTCAAGGGCACGATGCCTTTACTCTTGGGTTATGTTATTCTTTTCCCTCCCTCTCACAGAGTCAGAGGAGATAGCACATCCTCAGACAGAGGAACTTGAAAGAGGCGAACATGCTTAGATTTGAAATGGGAGTGAAGCACAACTCGACCTCGATGGAGAGCTTCTCAGTGATCTCAGACACAAGACCATTTACAAACATAATGTGTAGAGTGACAGCCCATGCAGGCAATTCTGGAATGGCAGTGTAAGACCAACTGCAAAATGAGCTTTTATATATTAATAAGGAGAACATATGTAATGCCTGAATGTGATGTACTACTGGGAATTCTGGAGATCAAAGGAAGTCAACATAAGATGGAACCTTTGTTCTTGACCTTGTAAACCTATATGATTTTGTACTATCTTCCACCTGTATCCAATTAAAAGTGTGGTTTTTAAAGTAAGACTTCTGACTTTTTGTTAAAGGTGATCAACTGCTTTTGTGTAGGAGAATAGTAGCAAATGCACTTGAAAAAAATGTAGTGGGTTTTAATGAGAGAAATGCTGGTGTCCTGGATGCAGGGAGTAGCACTGAAATGAGCAGTAGATGAATATAAAGTATATTTTACAGGCTGAGTTCATGATTGTCACTGATGATGAAGTGGTAGGAGAAAAAGAAAAAGAAGGACCAGACTTGACTCTGGGATGTCAGCATCTCCACTAGTAGAGGTAGGACTAATCAGGAGTAACAAGCCTGGTGGGAAAAGATGCAAGAACAAGATAATCAGGTGATACTTATAGCCCCCTATCTTCTTAGTCGAGTTTGACTGGAAGGTCCTGAGTTGTTGTGACACCTGCTTACAGAATTCTGGGTCATTTTTCCTCCTTGTTCACACATGCACCCATTACCTGTTGGAATTCAAAACTGTCAGATCTTCTCTTCATATAGCCAAAGATTGCTTAATAACCAACATGTTAGCCAATATAAGGGATTGGACGGAAACATGAAAATACAACTAAATACAATAGGAAGAAAGTTAAGGCTTCATGTTTACATTCTAAATAAATGGAAGGGACCATAAATCCTCAAGAGAGCAGGGATGTTGTAGACACAGTCTGTAGCTCAACTACAAGAGAAAACATGAAATTGGAATAGGAATTGGAGAAGTAAGGGCTTGGAATATATCCAATCCCCTAGAATCAGATTAGCATCATTACTGTCAGTATCTTATACTAGGGTTTTGGTAATATTGCTTTAATTAGAAACTAAAGCCTCTAAGTTCCATTTCAGAAAATTAATTATCCCTAAATGCTTTCAAATATGATAAATAAACTTCTTTTGAGGATCCAGTGTATATAGAGGGAATTAACCTCCTTTTACAAAGCTATCTGAAGCTTTATATTAGAATTAGTCACTTGATGTAAATGAGGTTACCTGGAGGGTGAGAGATTTGCTGTGTGGTAGGAATTTTAAAGTAGAAGAAGAAAATATGAGTGAGAAAAATCAAGTCCACTGACGATTAGGTATATACATTTGAGGAGAATATGAGAAGAGTACGGTTAAGAAGATACTTTCTTTTTCTTTTAAGATTTTTTTCCAATTTTTATTAGATATTTTCTTCATTTACATTTCAAATGTTATCCCAAAAGTCCCCTAAACCCTCCCACATGCCCCGCCCTGTTCCCCTACCCACCCACTCCCACATCTTGGCCCTGGCGGTCCCCTTTACTGGGGCATATAAAGTTTGCATGACCAAGGGGCCTCTCTTCCCAATAATGGCCAGTTAGGTCATCTTCTGCTATATATGCAGCTAGAGACATGAGCTCTGGGGGTACTAGTTAGTTCATATTGTTCTTCCACCTATAGGGTTGGAGACCCCTTCAGCTCCATGGCTACTTTCTCTAGCTCCTCCCTTGGTAACCCTGTGTTCCATCTAATAGCTGACTGTGAACATCCACTTCTGTGTTTGCCAGGCACGGATATAGCCTCACATGAGACAGCTATATCAGGGCCCTTTCAGCAATATCTTGCTGGCATATACAATAGTGTTTGCATTAGGTGGCTGATTATGGGATGGATCTCCAGCTGCAGCAGTCATTGGTTGGTCCATCCTTTTGTTTCTGCTCCACACTTGATCTTTGTAACTCCTTCAGTGTGTGCTTTGTTCCTAACTCTAAGAAGGGGCAAAGTATCCACACTTTGATCTTTATTCTTCTTGAGTTTCATGTGTTTAGCAAATTGTATCTTGGGCAATCTAGGTTTCTGGACTAATATCCACCTTATCAGTGAGTACATGTTATGTGAGTTCTTTTGTGATTGGGTTACCTCACTCAGGATGATGCCCTCCAGATCCATCTATTTGCCTAGGAATTTCATGAATTCATTGTTTTTAATAGCTGAGTAGTACTCCATTGTGTAAATATACCACATTTTCTGTATCCATTCCTCTGTTGAGGGACACCTGGGTTCTTTACAGCTTCTGGCTATTATAAATAAGGCTGCTATGAACATAGTGGAGTACCTGTCCTTATTACCAGTTGGAACATCTTCTGGATATATGCCCAGGAGAGGTATTGCAGGATCCTCTGGTAGTACTATGTCCAATTTTCGGAGGAACCGCCAGACTGATTTCCAGAGTGGCTGTACAAGCTTGCAGTCCCACCAACAATGGAGTAGTGTTCCTCTTTCTCCACATCCATGCCAGCATCTGCTGTCACCTGAATTTTTGATCTTAACCATTCTGACTGGTGTGAGGTAGAATCTCAGGGTTGTTTTGATTTGCATTTCCCTGATGATTAAGGATGTTGAACATTTTTTTCAGGTGCTTCTAAGCCATTTGATATTCCTCAGTTGAGAATCCTTTTTTAGCTCAGTGCCCCATTTTTTAATGGGGTTATTTGATTTTTTAGTGTCCACCTTCTTGAGTTCTTTGTATATATTGGATATTAGTCCCCTATCTGATTTAGGATTGGTGAAGATCCTTTCCCAATCTGTTGGCGGTCTTTTTGTCTTATTGACAATATCTTTTTCCTTACAGAAGCTTTGCAACTTTATGAAGTCCCATTTGTTAATTCTTGATCTTACAACACAAGCCATTTCTATTCTATTCAGGAATTTTCCCCCAGTGCCCATATCTTCGAGTCTTTTCCCCACATTTTCTCCTTTATATGTTTCAGTGTCTCTGGTTTTATGTGGAGTTCCTTAAACCATTTAGACTTGACCTTAGTACAAGGAGATAAGAATAGATCAATTCTTAATACATTATATACATACTTTGTAGGAAACAGGCATTTGATAACGCTTCATAGTAAGGAGCAATACACATCAGATGAATTTAATTTAAATTCAGAAGATCAGAGACTTCAAAGGCAGCAACACTGCCTGCCCAAGTTGTATGGGAAGACATGAGAGGGTAGGCTGGATAGTTGTATATCTTCACAAACCAATACAGGAGAACACAGTTGAAATTTGACCAGCTGAAGTCTGAACCATGCCTACTTGCTTATGAAATAGGGTTCTGTCACACACACACACACACACACACACACACACACACACACACACACACACTCAGAAAGAGAGAAAGAGAGAGAGAGAGAGAGAGAGAATTGTGAATAGAGATAGAACTTTCTTTGTGGTAGGAATTCTAGGGCATGATATGGGGAGGAAAGTGTCTATCAAGTTACATTTGTAGTTAAGGCCATCTAAGTGTGATGTATACTTTCTATTTCACCTAAAGAATCTGGTTAAAACCCCCTTGCCTTTCATACCTTATCTTCTCAATATTTCTTATCTTTGTAATCTCTGGTCACTAGAGCAATTTGGAATAATTATAGAAATCTTCAGCTTAATGGAACCCAAAGTTAAGGTTTCAACATTTCCTACAAGTCAGACAATGAAGAAATAATCAGTTCAAACTAATTTACTAGACTCCTGGGATATACTGCAATAACCTAAAAGGCAATGGACATATTACTATCACTTCAGCCCTGGAAATCATTTAAAAATCTCTACATTGGGGCTAGTAGACAGTTAGACTTAAAGAATTTCAAACATTATTATATAAACCAGTGTGAATTCCTAACCAAACAACTATTTAAATGCCCACTGATGCCGAAGATGAGATGCAGGAAAACAAAGTAGCTAAAATACCCAGAAAATCAAATGTTTCTAAGGCAAGATAGACAGATAGCTGAGGAGTACCACTGCTCAGGAGATCAGTTAGTAAAGGACAGCCTGGAGATAAAACTCAAGCCTTCACTGCTTCAGTACAGTTCCTAAGCATTTAAAAAAATTGATTAATTTATTTATACTCCAGATTTTATTTTCCCCACCCACTGTCTATCCTCTGACTGTTCCACATCCCATAACTCCTCCCCACCCCCTGTCTCCATGAAGATGTCCCCATCCCCCACCCTCCACCCCACCTGATCTCTAAACTCCCTGGGGCCTCCAGTCTCTTGAGGGTTAGGTGCATTATCTCTGAATGAACACAGACCCAGCAGTCCTCTACTGTATGTGTGTTGGGGGCCTCATATCAGCTGGTGTATGCTGCCTGTTTGGTGGTCCAGTGTCTGAGAGATCTCCGGGATCCAGATTAATTGAGACTGCTGGTCCTCTTACAGGGTCAGTCTCCTCTCCTCCTCAGCTTCTTTCAGCCTTTCCCTAATTCAACAACAGGGGTCACCAGCTTCTGTCCATTAGTTGGGTGCAAAGCATTTTTTTATTATTATTTTTTTTATTTTTCGAGACAGGGTTTCTCTGTATAGCCCTGGCTATCCTGGAACTCACTTTGTAGACCAGGCTGGCCTCGAACTCAGAAATCTGCCTGCCTCTGTCTCCCAAGTGCTGGGATTAAAGGCGTGTGCCACCATGCTTTTAAGGTGATTGAAAGAAAATAAAAGAATATTATTGTGTTACATTAAAATAATGCAAAATTCAAATTTTTTGCACATTGTTTTTGGAACCCATCCTGTTTAATTTACACATCTGTGCCTGCTTCACACCATAATGATAGAGTTGCATGGATAAGGTAGAGACAATTTGTCGCTCAAACTAAAACCAAAAGTGCTTGCTGGCCTTTTTCTGACAGTAAGTCAGCTGACCTACAAGAGATGATGAACAGAACCCCATACAAGCTGTGATGAAGCAGGGTGATTAGAGCAAACATGTACAAATGGAAAATACTGTAATAACCACATTTCAGAGATAAAGACGCTTTCGAGAAATAATACACTTTTTTTTTGTTTTCCCAGCAAAATTTATCCTTTGATATTATTTTCTACTATAATTAGTTTTAGTATTATACAGTTGCTGGAGTCAAAATCAATAGTATGTATAAAGTTTTTTTTTTCATATGTATTATATAGATGCTAGGGCAGTGAGGCAGGAGTGGGTGGATGGGTGTGTGAGCACACTCGTAGAGGCTGGGGGAGAGGGGACTGGATAGGGGGTTTGCAGAGGGAAAACCAGGAGAGAGGGACAACATTTGAAATGTAAAATAAATAAAATAACCATTAAAAGTAATCAAATATGCTAGACCTCAAGATGATCATTGCTGCCAGTTTTTCTTTTGTTTCTTTGTATACTTTAAAAATTGTATGTTTCCCTCATGACTAAAATGCTTTTTTTTCTTTTTTTAAAATTTTTTATTTTATTTTTTTTTATTAGAGAAATTCTTCATTTACATTTCAAGTGTTATCCCAAAAGTCCCCGATACCCACCCCCACCCCCGCCCTGCTCCTCTCCCCTCCCCCTCCCACTATTTGGCTGGCATTCCCCTGTACTGGGGCATATAAACATTGCTAGACCATCAGAACCCCCAGAGCTCATGTCTCTAGCCGCATATGTATTAGAAGATGGCCTAGTTGGCCATTATTCGGGAGGAAAGGCCCCTGGTCTAGAAATGCTTTTCTATTTGGTATAGAATTCTAGGATCAAAGCCATTATCTTTTATAGTAGGCAAATGCTTTCATTTAATATAATTTATAGGAATTCTTTTCAGCTTTTACACAATGCTTTTAAAAGTATACATTAAGTTTAGTTTTTAAGAATTTTTAACTGTTGATAACCATCAATCTGTTTTCCATATTTATTATTTATTTTTATCATAAAAATACTGTATAAATGCAAACAAAAATAAGTTTAAAATTGGCCTTTCTGCTTATATAGTGAAACACCTTAGAACTTATCTGTGTTGTTTTAAGTTCAATACTTTATTTTCATTAAAGAAAAGTTCATGGTGTGGATGTCATTCATTCATTCATTCATTCAAAGATATGAGTGGTTCTCAGGTTAAGCTGTTATGAAGAAAGATGCTATGAACATTTTTCTGAATGGTCCTGTCACTGAAGATTATTCTTTCTCAGACATTCTCAGAAGTGCAATTGTCAGGCTTGAATACAGACTGTTTCATGTTTTTTTTTTCCAACTTTTATTAGATATTTTCTTCATTTACATTTCAAGTGTTATCCAGAAAGTTCCCTATACCCTCCCCCCTCCCGGCCCTGCTCCCCTACCCATCCGCTCCCACTTCTTGGCCCTGGAGTTCCCCTGTATTGGGGCATATAAAGTCTGCATGACCAAGGGGCCTCTCTTCCCACTGATGGCCAACTAGGCCATTAAGAAGCCATCATCTTTCTCTAGAGTGGCTTTACTAGTTACATTCCCCACCAGCAACATATAAATGTCTTTTTGTATTCCTGGGATCACTGACTGTATCATTGTATTTAATTTGAGCTATTCTCTTAGGTGTATACTCTACATCTTATGTGAGTTGTAGTTTGAGTTTCTCTAATGGCTACCAGTAACAATAGTCTCCTTATGTACTTGTCTAGATGTTTTCTTTAATGAGCCCTCTGTTCACTTTTCACCTCTTTTCTAACTTGGTTATTAAGTTTTTCCTGAGGGGTTGTGGGATCCCTTTATCTATTTCATGGACAAATCATGTTTTGGTATGTTCTTTCACATATTGTCTGCACACCTTCCTTTTCTTTGTAGTATTTTTAAGAGCTACTTTGACATTTTGATGAGATCTAATTAATGATTTTCCACTTAAGGATTATGTCTTCTGTTTAAAATGACTTGGACCAATATTGTTAAGAATTTCTCTTGTATTTATTTGAAAATGTTTATAGTTTCATATTTTATAATTAAGTCCATTGCCCATCTAGAGTTAATTTTTGTTCATAAACCCTACCCATTCAGTTTTGTGCCTTCCTGCTTTTTTCACAAATCCAACAAGTCCAATTCGTGTTGCTCATATAATCTTGGATGTATGGCCTTCCACTAGAGAGGAGTTGACTTACCAGGGGCCACACCCTTAAAGAAAACCAACTCTCCTACTCTTATTAACAGCCAATATGTCCTTAGCTAGGGGTGGGGCTCCATACCCATATCTGCTTTCCACACAGGAATTTTGTTTGGCTTGGGGAATCTCTTTATTTTTGAGAAATTAATACATGTATATGATAAAGTATGGTCATATTTACCCCTTATTCTTCTCTCCAACTCTCCAAATATACTCTGTATCACACCCTACTTGCAAATTTGTTTCCCTTTTTTTGGTAACTCATTAAGTTGAGCTAGTGTTGCTCATGTGTGCATGGGTGTAGAACCTTCCACTGAAGCATGGGAATCTATCAGTGGCCACATCCTAAGAAAGAATGAATGAAAGAAAGAAAGAAAGAAAGAAAGAAAGAAAGAAAGAAAGAAAGAAAGAAAAAGAAAGAAAGATTGATTGATTCTCCTTCCTCTAACAACACTTCATTGCCAATAGCTCCTTAGTATGGGATGGAGTAGAAAATCATCTGCCCCATCTGTGTCAGAAGTTTGCCTGGCTTGATCTTGTGTAGGTCTTGTGCAGGTAACCACAGTTGATCTTAGTTCATGATTGTGATAGTTGTGTGGTGTTTAGAAGACAGGATTTTATTGTATAGCACTTCTCCCCATTCTCCAGCTCTTACATTATTTCTGTTCTCTCTTCTATGATGTTTACTGAGACTTGGAGATGGAGGAGTTATTATATATGTGTCATTTAGGGTTAAACACCCAGTCTCTTAGTTTTCTTGCCTAAAGTGGCCAGAGTTTTCACAAATGTGAGTTGTCACACTGGAAATTTTATATATGTACTAGAGATTTGAACTCATATCCTCATGCTTGCATATTTAGCATTTATCCATCTCTACATTTCTAGAATATTTTTCATAGTATTTGAGAATTATATGTCTCTCCATTGACGGTTGTCCATTGCAATAAAAATTTCTCTAACAAAGGATAAGAACAAACTAGGCTATGGGTATAAACATAAATATGTAGAAGGAACATTAACAATATGACAATTTATAAAAATAATAATAGCAGGTTCTACCCTTGGGCCTTTCAAGTTCCCTGTCATGGGCTTTTGACCAGAACTATATTATCAGTATAAAATTTCATTCTGTGGAGCAGTATCAAAATCAGATAGTTATTCCATAACAGCTGCGCCATTTTGTGTCAGTAGCTACATTTTACTTAGCAGGTTCCAGCATCATTAAAACCACTGCTGTTTTTACTCACCCAGAAGCCTCTATATCCTAGGAAGGGAGTTTTCCTGATTGTTTGAGATAGATTTCTTCCCATCGCTTAAGTGTGGGTTGCCTTCAGTGATAGGGCCATTCAATTGAGTTAAAGCACATAACCAAGGCAATGGCAGTGGTCAATTGAGTTAAAGCACATAACCAAGGCAATGGCAGTGGTCACCTTGGAGGTTTGTTTCTTTTTTGTCTTGGTTTCCATTCTTTCTCCCAGGTCTTAAGTTTTCTGTCCACCCTGATCTTCATCAACACAACTATCATTTTTCTATGAAACTATACTGAGCACAGGAGATAGCTATTTGTAAAATGCTGTGATTAACAAGGAGATGACTGTGCAGGTAAGATGAAGTAGTCAAATCTATTTAATGTTAGCATTATCTAGACCCTTGAGACCTTATAGTGAGAGATTTGAGGAGGGAGAATCTTTTAGAAGCCAAGATTTCCAAAATACTACTGGCTGGATAGCTTCTATGGGTAACTCTTCTTTTCTTTCCCCAAGACTGCAGGACATCCTAACTCTTCAGAACACAGCAGTTTCAGGAGACATGTTTTACAAAGCTATAAGACGATGTTTGTGGGAGGAAGGTCACATAAAAAGGCTAAGATGATGTACTAAGAAGAGTAGAGCCCAGGAATAAACCTGGGTCCCACTCTGCAAAACTATCCAGTTATAAATTTGTACATCTGCCTACATGGTAGGTTGATTACAGCAAAACGACATCTGGAGGCTCCATGGCACATTTTATTTGGCTCTCATAATGCTTTTCTCTTCCCTTTAGCTTTTTTTCTTTTCTTCTTGAAACTATTTTCATTTTCTCCCAGAAGATTAAGACCCTAGTATAAATACTGAGTTGTTCAAATTTAGGAATGGTTGCATCCTACTTTGTTTCCAGGAAGCCTACTGCATCCCAGTAGCAGGAGCACATCAGCTCTGTGTGCCCTCACCTTTCTCATCTGGCTCCCAGTACTGATTTTTGCTCCCAGCTGCTTTCAGCACACTAGTTGGTGAATACATTCTTTATCTCTGCAACTACATCAAACATCAGAGGTCATAAAGTTTGCATTTAAAAGAAAAAGAGAGGAGAACCAGTGAGTGTTTTGGAGTTATACTGTAAAAGCTATTCAAGTCTTTTTCTTTCCTAAAGTGGCCAGAGTTTTCACAAACATGAGGTGTCACACTGGAAATTTTATGTATTTACTAGAGATTTGAACTCATATCCTCATACTTGCATAGCAAGCACTTTAGCATTTATCCATCTCTACATTTCTAGAATGTTTTTTGTTGTTTATGCCAAGTAACAATGTCAGACTTCTTCCATTTAGGATATAGTATTCTTATTTAAGTACTTCTTAATTCCTAATGCTGAGGATGCATTTCTTTTTTTATTCCCTGTTTTGCTCTGTGCAATTATCCTGGATTCTTTCTCCCTATTTACTCCCCACAGATGGGTCTTCCTCAGAGATCTGTCCTTAGTATTTATTCTCTGGTTCTGCAGTCTTCTCAGAAAATGGTTCCTCTGGGGAGGTGTCCAATCTCAACTCCAGACTCCCCTACTTAAAGAGACATAAATTATAGTTCATTATCTTCTCTCGTGCCTAATCTGGAAATATTATTTATCCTCACTTTCTCTTCCTTTATCAACTCTTCTATTTTCTTTATCTCCTACATCCATCAGTCAGTACAAGCAGCCAGTTCTATGTGTTATACCTGCTCCAAATCCTCCTTCTCACTGTTCCCATTGTATCTGCCTGGTTCACAGATCTATCGCCTCTAACTTGTGGAATTCTTTAACCTGACAGGCCACCATCTCTCAGATCCTCATCATGTGTTTGTTTCAGTGTTCAATGAGGTGGAAGTGAGTTGTCTGCTAGGAAAGGTCAGGTTGATATATAATGTTTTCATACCAAGTCATCAGATACCATAAAGAGACAGTATTCCACTTTAGCATTATACTTAATTTTCTAAGCATACTTTCTTAGGTAAGTGGCAGCTTGGGAAGTATCCAATGTAATAGTAATGGATCATTGATCTAGTGAATCTCTCGAAAATGATATGGCATTGTGAAGATCTTTACGGTGTATCAATTTATTCTCCCATTAGCCATCTAATACCTCTCTGCTATTAGTGTGTCTTTGCACACCACTGTGGGCCTTAGCCAACCTCAGTTCCAAGGCCAGGCTTTAATTGAATAAAGCAGTATCTGATGTTTCTCTTTATATTTCCAAATGGTTGGTAAAGGAATGGGCATAGGTCAGTATTCAGTCTGACACTTGGATGGAATTTTTCGGAAAATATTTAATTTCAATTACAGTGAGACCCACAGATCAGAGAAGATGTAGCTCCTGTTTCTGCACTGGCTAGCATCACATCCAACAGCCATGAGAAGGGCAAACTGGAGAAAAGCGCCCAGATGTTTTGGGGTAATATGTTTTACTCACTCTTCTCTGAAAAATCTCTTAATGGTAGAGAGGGCAAACTCTCCTCCAAATTCAGAACTTGAGAATTATTTCCTGAGGCCCATGCGCACTCCCTGTGTCTGAATACACATTGCTGTCATGGCATTTTCAAGGCAACTTGGGGTTTTCCTTCTCATCTTAGAAGTCCAACATCATCTACTTTTCTCACTTATTTAGATTTTAGGGAGATAAAAATTGGAGACTGTAAGAGCAAAAGCTAACGAAGTTCAGCATCCAACCTCAATCACTAAACATAACCAAACTGTATTACCAATTGTTTAACTTTATTAATTTCATACATGACAAAATCAGATTCCCAAAGAGTGTCTTGACCATCACTCCTGCCACAACAGCAACCTGTAGTCAAAATCACCATGTTCCTTTCACTCTCCCTGATGAGTCTATTTTGCTTCATGGGAACTTTTCAGTGTTAAGTCATCTTGTGAGTAGCTCTGCTTTCAGTGAGGGATGTACTTGCTCAGTCACCTAAGTTCTACCCCTTCTTAGACACCTGCAGATGACCACCATCAGTCTTCATACTAAGTCATCTAGGCTATGATCCAAATAACTTAAGTCAAGTATCTTTGGATGTCATAGTTTTGGGTTTTATAGACATAAAGTTTTTGTTGACATTTTCTCTTTCAATAGCTTATGTTAATACAATTTCAGATACAGCCTTATGCTTTCTTTCTCCCTGCAAGAGTTCCTTTTCTAAGTACTTCTAAAGTACATAGATTAAAAAGTCCAGTGACATGAAGCTGGATTGGGTTAGGAAGAAGGGTCCTACAGTATGAGTCTTGAACTAGAGGTGCATCTTTGGAGGTCACACTGTTTAGTTTCAGTGGGACACACCACGTTATCACTTTTCAGAGCTAGGGGTCCTAGAATTCTTTCATACTGTCACATTTAGAAAGTGGGATGTTTAATGACTGATTACGGGATGGATCCCCCCTGGTGGGGTAGCTAGTGCCTACTTAAGGGACCCTGATATAGCTGTCTCGTACAGAAGTGGATGCTCATAATCATCTATAAGATGGAACACAGGGCCCACAATGGAGAAGCTAGAGATAGAACCCCAGGAGCTGAAAGGGGTCTGCAACCCTAGAAGAGGATCAACAATATGAACTATCCAGAACGCCAAGAACTTGTGTCTCTAGCTCCATATGTAGCAGAAGATGGCCTAGTGGGCCATCATTGGGAAGAGAGGCCCCTTGGTACTGCAATCTTTATATGGCCCAATACAGGGGAATGCCAGGGCCAAGAAGTGGGAGTATGTGGGCAGGGGAGCAGGGAGGGGGAGGGGGGAGGGGACTTTCAGAATAGCATTTGAAATGTAAATTAAGAAAATATCTAATAAAAAATTGGAAAAAAAAATAGAAAGTGGGATGTGTCCCTCTGACCTTCGGAGCTCTCCTCTTCCGAAGTGCTGACTCACCTCGCCATCTAAAACTCCATGTAACATTCCATTATTACCTCATTTGCCCAGGATGAGGGTTTTTGAAGGGAGTAAAAAAAGGTTACAGGGAACAATGCTGGTGAGTCAATTGAATGGTACACACATTTACCACCCTGATCTCGAGCAACCTAATTTAAGCTTTCATTTGTTCAAGTGGATAAGACGTTCATTAAGTTTCATGAGGTGCTTAGAATTTTGCTGGAGCTTCAATTTCCTTGTCTGGCGATGTCACACTGAATACCATCTTGCCAACTGTTGTGACAGCTTGATGACCAGAACTAATGTGTATGGAAGTCTTGGTGGAGAATGAGGCACAGAGTGGGGGTTCTGGCCTCAGATGTTGCCGTCTTTGCAGTGTTTATAGCCTGGAACTGCAATTTCTGGAACAAAATAATCATTCAACAGTTTGGAAATGAAACAGACTGCCTTATTTTGTCTTCCTTAGTCATACTGACAAGACAGTTTATTCTTTAAGGGAAAAGTTGTTTTTGTTATCATTCTAGCAATAATGGCATTAATGATTTGTCTTTAATAATTACATTTTATTTTATTTTATTTTCCTTCTTCTTTTTCATAGAAGAGTGAATGATGCCTGAGTGCATGTGTGTATGTGTGTATGATTCTGTGTGTGCATGATTGTGTGTGTGCATGCACATGTGTGTGTGTGTGTGTGCATGTACATGCATGCCTGTGTTCACTTGTGTGTGTTTCTGTGTGTCTATGTGAGTATATCAGGGGTTTGTGCTGGGGGGAGCTGTGTAGGGAAACAATGTTTGTGAAGATGGCTTCTATCAAGTTCAAGCATGGCTCTGATCTAGATTAATCAATGTTGTTAAGGAAAAAAATGAGATTATTGTGAGTTGAGATGAAAGAATGAGGAATGTTTATTTGGGACATCCATGATGGGTGATGTCATACCAGTCTAGCCTTTTATAAGCCAGGTCTGGCTCCATGAGAAGGTATTCTGTTTGATCAGCACTATGGCTGCTCAGAACTTCAGAAGATGTAGAGAGCAGCTCTGTGTGTGTGTGTGTGTGTGTGTGTGTGTGTGTGTGTGTGTGTGTGAGAGAGAGAGAGAGAGAGAGAGAGAGCACTCCTCTCTTATTGTTTTCTTCACTTATGTTCATTCTTCCACATACTTGCCACAACTTGGAAAGTAGGTTACTGTGTCATCTAACTAACCCCTCAGCCCACTGGGTGTTGTTTACACTCATGCCTCTAAGTTTACTCGGATTAAATATAGAATTTGGAAGGTTCCCCTTTGGGATTTATTCAGCTCATGGTTAGATCCAGAGCAGGTGTATCTTGCCATTCCTTCTCTTCGTGTGCATATGAATGTCTGGAATCAAAGCATGCATGTGCTTTTAATGAAAAAAAAAAATCCAGATTGTAGAGCTTTTGTACCTCAAACAAAATTTATTGGGATTCTATTGCATAAAATGTCAGCATTGTTCAAAAACGTATTTCCACTTATAAACACACATTGGATTAGAATAGATGCTGTCATTTGGTGATACAGAACAAAAAAAGAAATGGAAAAGAGGATTTACACAATGCCACATATACCGTTTTTTATTTCTTTTTTGTCTGAGAACTCTGTGACACATGGCGTTAGTATGTCTCATTTTATATTCAAAATGGGACTGACCTTGGAAACATTGAGTATTAAGCACAGGGGATTTAGCAAAATACAGAACAATTTAATAGATTTTGAACTCAAGCAACACAGTGTAATGTATGCATGGAACTATTAGTAGGTCCTCTAGCAGTTTTGCCAACTATAACATGTTTTTTTCTGAAGGATACAAGCTTCTATTGTATAGAGAAAAAAATTCTAATGTCTTGTTTTAAGAAATATAAGCTGGTATGTTGCTCCATAGATTGTAAGTTGTGAGTGGTTACATTTCATCTTTTTTCTGAGTATGATTCACACTTTCCCAGAATGTCTACTCTTGTATTAGACGTAATAGTCTTTCCTTTGCCTTAAATGCCTATTCCTATCATTTCTGAGAATTCTAAAATCCCGATTTTTCACTTTTCTCTGTGGTCTCTAGAATTGATTGAGTTTTTCTTGCTGTTTATTGATTTTTAAAAAATAGCCTAGCAACTTGACTTGCCTGCTATTACAAGCCTACTATATCCACCCTGCCTTAACCCATCATTATCCAAGAGACCTCTTTTTCTGTGCCTTTACTGTAACACACTGTCACACTATCACTATCTGCCCTTATTTGTTCTTCCACTATAAAGACTCTTTATATTCTTTTTCTATCACATTAATCTTCCCTTTTATTATACATATTTCCTCTTTACCCCTGAGCATATGACATTTGCCCATAGCATAACGTGAAAACTCTATGTAGACATTCGCCCTCATAACTGATTGTCACTACAGTGCTTCCTCTATATTCTTGCTCATTTACTTTAGTGAAATGGGTAGTTCTGTATTGACTCAACAGTTATTATTCTAGAAATTCCCTCTCTCTGGATAGTCAGAATGAAGAGAAGTAGTTGCAAAGCAGTAGCATGGATCACTGCAATCCTGCAGAAACATGATACATGGTAAGGTTCTTTCTGATATAGACTAACGTAGTAATGGATGGGTCAGACTCACTGTCATTATCAGAAGAGTACAAGTGTTCCTAAGGTGAAAACACATTCTTGTAATGATTAGTGACATTATTTATTGTTGGGCCCTGCTAATTAATGTTGAAGTCTACCATTGTATGGATAGTTCTTTCTCTTGACCTCTGCACAAAATTGAAAACTCTCTTTACTAGCAGAACTTCTCTTTCTCTAACCCTGTCTGGGCATCCCAAATCCTCACCCTCTACCTGTGAAATGTCATCTAGCCTTGGTGAGATTACAAGTGCAGCTTCCTTTCTCCCAATAAGAACCTGTCTAGCAAGCACCTGGAATTCCTGGAATGCCTCTCCATGCACATGATGTATTTGGTACCCTAAGCTGTAACCAATAACATGTACCCACCCTAGAAATCTCTACCTCATTCCCCCAAAACTATATAGCCCTCCATTCACACAATTAAAGTAGAGCTACCTCTCTGAAGCTGATCCTGGTAGTCCTTTCCTTTGTATTCATGGGCCTTCCAAAACCCTGTTCATCGACTCAGCTCCTTTAGTTCTCTTGGGCCAGTGGCCAAAAACCCCGGGGAGAAGGGAGGAGCACAATTTATAACCTAACAAATCATACGAGCCAAAATAGTTATGATCATGGTACTATATTTCAACTTATGAAGTATTTACACTATAATCCACAGCACAATCTATATTATCTATTAGAGATTTTTCTGTATTGTGACCATTTCAGTAACTTTAGGGAAGGAGAACATTATGAAAAATAAAAATTATAATACAGGTGATGATGAGTTTCATCAATATGAGCTTCAGTCTAATTTAACTTCTCCTCATCAGGTATTCTATGGAGGGAAAAATCCTGTGAGGGAAAAAGCAAAATTTTTATTGTGTTCTTTCTACTTTGCTGTTGTTTTGAAACATAAGTAGAATAAAAAGGGGTTAAATTGAGATTATATGGCATTTAAAGTTGCATTGATCAAAAGATATAATTCATGGCCCATTTTAAAGATTAAGCAAAGTTTTGTAGATAAATTGAAAAAAATTACAAGATAATTTTTTTTATTTTTCTTTAAAAAATTTTTCTTTCACAAATGAAATTGCAAGGTAGATTTATGAAGCACATTGTTCATATTTGGGATGAGAAAGAAGTGCTGATTCAGCGGAAAGATTCCAAAGTTCTGAACCTGTATGAAAATAGTTTGCTTGTCATTTTAATACTTCTTTGAGACTTCCCTTAGAGAAGAAATATGGTTTCTGTGGGTCATTTTGGTTTTATCAGTTATGTTGAAGTTTCTTATTCTTAATGTGTAGGTAATATAATCAAGTTTTAGGAAGATAGCCTTCCTTCTTCTAAGTGGAAATTTCTGGTTTCTTTGGAGACTCAGCTGTGTCATAAGATGTTTTTCTGGAAACTGTCTTATGGGAGAATATTTTGCTGAAGCAGACACATGAGAAGAGGTTTTTGCTGAAGCCAACATAGGAAGAATGTTTTTGCTGAGAACAGGCATGAGGTGTTTTCTGGAAGCTGCCTGGAAAAATGGCATGTGATGTTTTGTGCAGTGGAAGCTTGAGAGGACACGTGATGTTTAGAAAGAATATAAATGTAACTCAACAGACAGTGGATGATGCTGTGTGGCATAGGTTCACCTTGCCACTCTGCTGGTCTTCATTGGGGATGAGGCTCTGCCATTGGTTCACTTTGCCCTCTTTGCTGAACATTGTTTGTTTTTACTTCATAGAGCAAAACTCACCAAAGAATTCATGATGTTCTGGCAGCTTCTGGCTACTTCTGTAGACTCGGGTGGATTGGTAGCACATCAAGATTTCTTCTGAATTGAACTGCCATTGCTGGTTTATGAATGATGTTCACAAGGGGATTGATCTACCACTGCTGATTCATGTGAACTGAACTACTGATATCCTGATAAGGCAGATTGAAATTGCCCCCCCAAAATATTTTTAAACAGGTCCACATCCCCCTTTTTCCTATTAACCTTTTCTAACCACTATCTCTTGAGCCAGAGAGAGGTTAAAACATTTAAGAACCCTCATTAGTGTAGGTTAAAATATCAGCCTACACTTCCTTTCCTGAATCCCCTTAGTTTTCTATTTCTATCCTGTCTTGTACTTAAAAAAACAAAAGTCAAACTTTACTCTCTGAAAAAAGTAAGTAATCTCAAGGCCAAGGTAGTCTATGGAGTCTATGTAGATATCTACTCTCTGTTAGTCAATAGTAGGAAAAAAAATTCAACTTGAAGCATTAGTAAAATCTTTTCATTTTTGCTCTGTGCCTTTGTTTGCGCACACTGTCAGCACTAGCTTGCTGGTTTGGCCCTGTCTTGCTTCCTGCTTCTTCATATCTTGTTGTTAGGAAGCCATAAGAGCATTACACATCCTCTCAGGACATCTCTGTTCAGAAGCATATTTCTGGGGGCCTTCTAGATCTCAGTTAACACAGATAACCAACCATTGCAAAGGACATAGACCAGCAGTGGTTCTCACTGGCTACTAGTAGGGGGTTAAAATGGTACAGAGAAAGATAGTTTGGTAGTTTTATGAAAAACTAAATTTATCATT
>LR753224.1:0-15133 GCA_902729485.2 Mus minutoides | reverse complement strand
GGGAGAGAGGGAGAGAGGGAGAGAGGGAGAGAGGGAGGGAGGGAGGGAGGGAGGGAGGAAGGAAGGAAGGAAGGAAGGAAGGAAGGAAGGAAGGAAGGAAGGAAGGAGTAATTTAGGCACAGTGGTCAATGCCTACAATCCCCGTAGCTGGGAGGTAGAGGCAGGGAGATCAGAAGTTCAAGGTCATCCCCAGTCAGTCTGAGCTACATAAAGGCTATTTTAAAAATCCAAACACTTGGAAAGCAGAGGCAGGCAGATCTCCAAGTTCAAAAGACCAGTCTGGTTTCCAGATCCAGCCAGGGGCTACTCAGAGAAACCCTGTCTCAACCAAAACCAAAACCAAAACCAAACCAAACCAAACGAACCAGAAGTCTTGGGAGGCAGCTCAGCAGGCAAAGTGCCCACTATGCAGGCAGGGTAAGCTGAGTTCTAGCCACAGCATCCACCCAAAAGCATCCACACAAAAGCCAGGTGCTGTAGTACACACATGGCGAGAGGAGGAGGCTCCCAGAGCTCACTGGCCAGCCAGCCTAGTGGAATGGGTGAGCCCCAGGTCCCAGTGAGACGCCCTGTCTCAAACACAATGTGGATACCTCCTAAAAAATGATACCCAACAACCTTTGGCCTCCAAGTGCACACGCGCGCACGTACACACAGACACACAGACACACACACACACACACACACACACACACAGAGAGAGAGAAATGGACTCCTAGCTGAGCCTTGAAGGACAAGCTCAAGTCGCTGAACAGCTCTTTGAGGAAGTACGTCCCAGCCATCTGGGACTGTCTCAGGAGGCACTGGGGCACAGCAGGGCCACCCACTGTCTGATTGTCTGTGTGGCTAGAGGGAACCCCACTCTTCTCTGAGCTTTGCTGTACTCTTTTTATTTATTTTTAATCTTTTTTTAGATTTATTTATTATATTTATATGAGTACACTGTTGCTGGGATTTGAACTCAGGACCTCTGGAAGAGCCGTCAGTGCTCTTAACCGCTGAGCCATCTCTCCAGCCCTGCTTTACTCTTTTAAAATTAATTGATTCTACTTTATGTGTATGAATGCTTGCCTGCAAGTGTATCTGGGCACCACAGCATGCCTGAATAGCCAGAAGGCGATGTGGGGTCCCGTGGAACTAGAGTTACACAGATGGTTGTGAGCTGTGGGCTCTGGGAATGGAACCCAAGTTCAGCCAAGAGCAGCCATTACTCGTAACCTCTGAGCCACCAAGCCTCCTCAGTTTACCTGTTTCAATGGGAAGCACTAAGGGTCCAGTCAGCACTGACACACATGAGATAGCCTTATACACTCAGGATTGACTCTAAGACACAGAAACCCCTGGGACTGTTCCCAAATCTTCCTGCTCAGGCAGGATAGCTCTTGATCAGAACTCCTCACACTGTTTACACTTGGTGCTGGGGGTGGGAGAGCCCTGCACTGGGAGTCTGAAGGGGACTGAAGGTTATTTCTCATTGGTTAAGTAGCCTCTAAGACACCAAGGTTTCAGCATCCCACCCATTGACAGATTAGGAGACTGAGTCCCTGACAGGACTGGGACCAGATCAAATCCCCCAGGAGGCAAATGCTCCTTCTCCTCCTCTAACTCCTCAGAGGGCTGCCCACTGTGAGCTAACTCTTAGTATTGAACAGGCTGAACATGCCAACTAAATAGAAGAAGGCAAATATTCGGGAGGACACGGGTACTCAGCCAGAAGCAGGAATGGACACCAGGGGGTTAGCAGGGCCTGGAAGCATGGAAGGTCATAAGGTGGACCACAGTGGGGTACCCTCTGCCTGCCTCCTTCTGTGTGGGCCCAGTCCTGCCCTAGGCCAACAGTTAGTTGTAAGGTCAGAAGTGGGTAGGAGGAGTTCAAGACACATGTGGCAAAAACGTGGGTAAGGCAGGTGACAGGCCAGCACCTACATCACTCAGAGCCCATCACGCCAGATGGGCCAGCAAACCTGCCCTGTGTCTCCTGAGAACTCCTTCCCTGGGAGGGGCGTGTGCCAGCATCTACTGAGCTGGCCCGAGGAAGGGATTAAGCAAGCCCCAGATGCCACTGCTCCTTCCTCAGCACCTAGCTACTCCCCCCCAAAACGCAACCCTTTGCGATGCTCACCTGAGCCAGCCCCCACTAAAGCCGTCCACTCTTCTCAGTCTTGAGGACCTCAGAGTCAAATGCCGAGAAAAGTGAGGCCGTGCCACTCCCTGCTGCCCTCTCTCCTCCACTGACCTCTGCCACCCTCAGTTGGGGGATAAAAGGCCAGCAACTCTCCGGAACATTTCAGCTCCTTGCCCAACACTTGGACACAATAATTGTCCTTGGCTTTTCTCTGTCCATTCTTGGCTGCCCCTCTCCGGAACAAGGGTGGGGGTGGGCAGGGGCAGGCTCCTCTTTGTTGGGCCATGACCTACTTGGCCAGCCACCTAAAACCACAGTCTGGGGCTGCAGAACCTCCACCTCCAGCTGCAGACCCCAAGTGCATGCCTGGAATGAGTGACTGTGTCCGTGTGGCTTCTCACATTCAGCCAGGATGGGCCAACTGCAATCACTGGGAGACTCTAGTAACCCACAGAAACCTCCATCAGTGGGAGACTCCAAAGGAAACTCCCACAAAACCTGGCGGTGGTGACGCACGCCTTTAATCCCGGCACTTGGGAGGCAGAGGCAGGCAGATTTCTGAGTTCAAGGACAGCCTGGACTACAGAGTGAGTTCCAGGACAGCCAGGGCTACACAGAGAAACCCTATCTCAGGGAAAAGAAAAAAAAAGAAAGAAAGAAAGAAAAAGAAAAAGAAAAAGAAAAAGAAAAAGAAAAAGAAAAAGAAACTCCCACATACTCATATAACCTATTCTCTGTCCTGAGACTTGCTCTGTAGACCAGGCTGGCCTCGAACTCACAGGGATCTGCCTGCCTCTGCCTCTGGAGCGCTGGGATTAAGGGCCTGTACCACCAAGCCTGGCACTGACCTGTTCACTTTTAAAGGGTGAATACCATTTTTCCATGAAAGGCTTGCTTATGGGAATGTCTGGCAACAGAGTCAGTACCTGTAGAGCCATTCACCCTGTGCAAGCAGTAAGGTACAGCACCTAGGTGCATAAGTGTCACTGTCACTGACACACACACATATACACACACGTGATTGCTGCAATGCTTGGCGTTCCCAGTCTTTGTCCTGGCACTTTGCAATTCCTAGGAGTGAACTGCTAATGAACTCTCAGCCTTTTCAGACCTGGCCCATTATGATGTGAAGAGCGGGCTAAGGAGGACCTTCTTTTTCCTCTCTTAGCTCTCTCTTGTTTGGTTTGCTAGACAAGTACGTGTGTTATTTTTGCAAAGATAACTGAGCTTCAGAAGTGAGATAGGCCCGTGGAAATGGCTCAGCTGGTGAAGTGTCTGCTCTACAAGCGTGAGGACGTGGGTTCATATCCCAAGAACCCACTTAGAAGCTCAGCACTATGGGCTGGAGAGATGGCTCAGCAGTTAAGAGCACTGACTGCTCTTCCAGAGGTCCTGAGTTCAATTCCCAGCAACTCCATGGTGGCTCACAACCATCTGTAATGGGATCCAAAGCCCTCTTCTGGTGTGTCTGAAGACAGATACAGTGTACTCATATAAATAATAAATAAATAAATCTTTAAAACAACAACAACAGCTCAGCACTGTAACTCCAGCACTGGGTAAGCAGAGATGAGCAGAGCCCTGGATCGGAGAGACCCTATCTCATTAAAAAGGGAGGTACAGGTCTTTAATCCTAGCACTGTGGAGGCAGATCTTTGTGAGTTCAAAGCCAGCCTGCTCTAAACTAGCTAGGGCCATAAAATGAGACCTGGTCTTAAAAAATATAATAAAATAGACAAGTATCAGGGAAGAGTGCCCAATGTTAACTTTAGGCCTATGTATACACACACACACACACACACACACACACACACACACACACACACACACACACACGTTAGATAGGGAAGCTACCAGTGATGGTACATCATACCTGTGATCCCAGAATTTAGGAGGCAGAGGCAGAAGGAGCAAGATAGGTTCAAGGCTAGCCTTAACTAAATAGTGAACTTCAGGCTAGCCTTAACTAAATAGTGAACTTCAGGCCTACGAAGTAAAACTCTATCTCAAAAGGGAAAACAGTGAGAGGGTTCTATAACTATATGGTTTCTTTCTTCCTTATTTATTTATTTATTTATTTATTTATTATGTGAGTGTTTTGTCTGCGTAGCAAGTACATGCAGTGCCTGCAGTCCAGATCCCCTAGGACTGGAGTTATAGGTAGTTGTGAGCTGTCGTGGGCGCTGGGAATCAAGCCAGTGTCCTCTGGAAGAACAACCAGTCCTCTTAGCCACTAGGCCATCTTTCAAGCCCCATGATTTCTTTAATCAAATATAATTCATGTACACAAGTTACCATTTAAAGTATAATTTGGCAGGTTTTACTATACTTTCCAGATTGCACAACCACCACATCTCTCCATCCAGAAAACGTTCATCAGGGTGTGATGAGACTTGCCTGTAAACCCAGCACTCGGGGGTACACTGAGGTAGAAGGATACAGAGTTAAAGGCCAGCCTGGGATGTGTGGAAAGCCTGTCTTGGAGAAATCCTTTGGTAACTCCTCATGCCCCTTGTCCTACAGATTTGCCTATCCTACGTGTTTCGTGCAAGTGGAATTACCCAGCACACAACCTCTCGTATGGTTCCTTTCCCTGACTTGTATGGCGTCAGTGTTCCTTCTTCACAAGGCCAAATAACACCATCATATGACCAAACCAAATTCTTGCGCGTTGCCCAACACCTTAGCTTTCGCTTCACGGTTGTTGTGAACAGTGCCTCTGGGGATGGACATCTGTGCACAAGGTTTTAAACTCGGACATGCTTCCAAGTTTAGTCTAAGGCTACGGGCAGAGCTGTTGAGTCGTGGATGACCCTAGCTTTAACTCCCAGCAAGGAAGTACGGAGAACCTCAATTATAACTACTGGGTTCAGAAATATTAGCTTAAAACAGTGGTCCTCACCCTTCCTAATGCTGAGACCATGTAATGCAGTTCCTCCTGCTGTGGTGACCCTCAGCCATAATATTATTTTCACTGCTACTTCATAACTGTAATATTGCTGCTGTTATGAATCAAAATGTATATATATGGTTTTTGATGGTCCCAGGTGACTTTTGTGTCATTCAGACCCCCAGAGGAGTGGAGACCCATAGGTTGAGAACTACTGGTTTAAAAGAACTTTTAAGTGCTAAGTGATCTGTCGGTGGAGTGTTTACCTAGAATGTACAAAGTCTGGGGTTCAATTCCTAGAATCCAGTAAAACAGGTGTGGTGGTGCACACTTGTAATCCCAGTATTAAAGAGGTAGAGGCAGGAGAATCAGAAGTTCAAGGCCAGTCTTGGATCCTTAGTAAGTTTGAGGCTGCCAAGGGCTACATGAGGCCCCATCCTAGGCAAAAAAAAAAAAAAAAAAAAAGCCTAATTTCTAAGTAATTTACCAGTTGCCCCATCTCCCAAAACATACAAACACATACACAACGTAGTTCCCACATGAACTTGCCTATCAACCGTTCTCTCTGCCAGGCACACAGCCTGAGCCCGGTGTAAAGAGACCTTCAGGAATCTAGTGGAACACATTTCTGCTGTAGCTATTCAGAGGTCAAGCTTCAGACAGCAGAGAACAGGAACCCCGTGCACCCAGGCCAAAGTAAAGCCACCCTGCTGTCTCCGCCACAAAAATCACCAACACACCACCCGCCTTCTGAGTCATCCTGGCTTCTAGGGAAGGAAGATTTCAACATTGGCACACAAGGTAGCCNGAATCTAGTGGAACACATTTCTGCTGTAGCTATTCAGAGGTCAAGCTTCAGACAGCAGAGAACAGGAACCCCGTGCACCCAGGCCAAAGTAAAGCCACCCTGCTGTCTCCGCCACAAAAATCACCAACACACCACCCGCCTTCTGAGTCATCCTGGCTTCTAGGGAAGGAAGATTTCAACATTGGCACACAAGGTAGCCACATCTCCACAGTGGCCTCGAGGCTCCTGAAGTGTGACTCAATAGGCTACGACATCCGTCCCCTCTTCCACTGGGGAAGGGAGACGATGGTGCCCCTCTTTGGACACCAAGGACCAGGCTGAGAGTGAGCACTCTAGGGACAGCTGCTGAGGAATGCACCCCTAAATATACCCTTGAAAAACACCCCGTGCTAAAAGGGGACTGGCTGATAGAATGAAGAGAAGAAGGAAAAGAAGTGCTCACTTTGGCATAGACACTCCTTCACTCAGCCACACACACATACACACACACACACACACACACACACACACACACACACCCCGAGTGACCTGCCCATCCCTGGCCGTTGCCAACCTGCATCTCCCTCCAGTCTAGGCCCACTGGCTGTACAGTACTTGATAGGCCCAGCTCTAGTGAATAGGAGATGACTTGAGTCAGTGCTGACATGCAGTCCCTTGGCAATGTGGCTGAGCACTTGGGGTGTGTTGGCAGGGGGACACAGGCTCATGTTAGAAACTGATGCTACCCTTGGTACATAGGTGCTGAGTGGGGAGATCTGGAAGTTTCTTCCCAAACTACAACTGTCCTCCTCCCCCCCCGGGGGGGGGGGCTCAGCTCTTAAGACAGCTGAGCATTCCCACCACCACCACCACCACCACCACCCCTAAATCCCAGGGTCAAAGTGATCTTAGTGGCCTATGGGATGTGTTGAGTGTGTGGTCTTGGAAAGAACAGGGTGCCTGGGAAGAGGGGGAGATGGGAGGAAAAGAGAGTAAGAGAAGGAGAGTGGGAAAGGGAAAGAGAGAAGGGGGAGGAGGAGAGAAAGAGAGAGGGAGAGAGAGAGAAGAGGAGGGGATTCAGTCATGGCTGGTCTCGTTGTTTTTTGTTTTTTGTTTTTGACAGAGCCCCTATTTCGCAGCGGGGCGGGGTGAAGCGGGCTTCCAATGCACCCGAATCGATGAGTCCCTGGGCAACTCTACTCACTTTCCCTGAGATTCCTAAGGGTCTCCTGCTGCGCTCAGACACCTCAGTCTGAGACCTTCCCAAGATCAAGGCCACGCCTGCCCCGCTACCCTGAGCGTCCTGCTCCCCCACCCGCCCAGGACCCCAAGTTCTTCCCGGACAGACTTAGCGGACATTTAGGAGAAATGAGTCCCAAGGAACCCGGTCCTCCCGGCCGGCGTTAAGTATCCTAGGCAACGGCCCTCTCCTAATTCCGCGGCCCTTGTCATGCCCCTACTGTACCCCACGCCGAGCGAGGGAACAAGGATCCCCGGCGACCTCACCTGTAGCGGTCCTTGGTCCTCGCGTCTTCCGGCGCCGAGGCCCCGGGGCCGGGGCGTGCCCATCACTGTCTCCGGGTCGCAGCCCCGCCCTAGCTCCGCCCCTAGCTCCGCCCCTCCCGCTGCCCTGGAACTGACCTTGACCGCCTACCAGCCGCTCCCTACTTGGACACTCCAGGCGCTGATGCAGCCTAGCTAGCTTCTCAGCCTGCCAAGATCCTGCGCCTTAGTTATGCCTGGGGTTTCTGGGAGACACCCGAGGTCCTCCCTTCCAGCCACCCGACAAACACACATACACACACACACACACACACACACACACACACACACACACACTAGCTTGGCCATCTGCACACATGTGCATACTGGCTGAGCGCCTGTTGTTCTCCCAGTCCTGGGTCCTGCACTGGAGCTTTAAAATCGAGAGCAGAACAGGTTTATCCTTTGATTTTATATGATAGCCTGGAGAAAGAAGGGGTTAAACACAAGGCTCAGGAGCTGTTTGTCTATCCTGAATGCCCTGGATTTGTTACCCACAGAAGCAGAGCACGGTGGTGCATGCCTGTAATCCTAGCATTTAGAAAGTAGAGGCAGGAGGGTTAGACATTGTCTACTGAGGCCACTTTGGACTTCCTGAGATCCTGTCTAAAAATGAACCCATCAAACCACCACTGCCGACAGACTGTCGTGGTGCAGCCTTTAATCCCAGCACTAGGGAGGCAGAGGCAGGAGGATATCTGTTGAGTTTGAGGCCAACCCAGAGCTAGTTCCAGGACATCCAGGGCTACACAGAGAAACCAGGTCTCAAAAAACCTACAAAACAAAACAACAACGACAACAACAACAGCACAAACAAAACACCACCACAAACATCTCTGATCACCTCTGCGGTAAGGAAGCTTGGAGATAAAAAAGTGTTCAGGCCGCTCTCCCATACTGGAGTCAGCCCTGAGCAAGGGGGAGAAGCAAGCTTGCGTGCCAAGTCACAGAAGGATAACAGAGATAGGAAAGCCAGACCGTTCGAAGCTACATAGGGGAGAGACAGGCCATCTGTCTCAAAGCAGATATTGTCCCCTACCCTAGGGGCAGTAAGCAAGTGTCTGTGAGATCACTTACAAGCCTGAGCAGGCTTGTACCTACAGCCACTGGGGAGGCTGAGACAGGAGGTTCACAAGTTCAAGGATATCCTGGGCTACCAAGTGAGACCCTGTTTCAAACATACATAGGCAGTAGATAGCATTTCTTTATTTGGTTGGTTGTTTTGTTGTACTTTGAACACCTGTCTTCATGAGAATTTCACAGGTGAACATTTCCATGATTTCCATCCCTCTAGCTCCTCCAATGCCCAACCCCCCGCCCTTCCTGTCTTTTATAATTGCTACTGTTGCATACACAGAAACAGACAGAGACAGAAGCTACCTGAAGGGCTCTAACAGGCCTGGGCACGACATTCATGGTAGCATCAGCTTTTGCCCTTTTCCTCTCCCTGGCTAAACCCTTCGATCTAAAGCTTGCCCCGCAAGGTCAGGTCCCCTAACTGGCCTCTGACTCATTTCTGACACTGAAGACCAAGGTCCAGCTGTCAAAATTCATGATTTGGCTGTACTGGCTTAGAGACACCTGCTGCTGCCTTTGTCCCATCCACAGGCAGCTCCCCACCCTCTGGGAATTTGGTCTTCTGGGGTAATAACTCTCCTTTGGTGCCTGGGTGTGTTCTGAGCAGCCTCCAAGCTCCCTGCCCTTCACTAAGACCGTTTCATATTTCGCTTATGAACATGCAACCACCTGGGAGTGGGTAATGTCAGCAGGATGAGGTTTCCCTAGAGAAACCTCATATTCTCTCTCTCTCCCTCTCTCTCTCTCTCTGAAGCCACTGACTGCTAACTTTAGAGACGAGGCCTTATGAAATCTCCCCATCCAAACAGCCATGTTACCTGGTGTGATTATTTGCAGGCCTTGTTTAAGCAACCGGATTAGGATTTTGTGGCAGGACTATGTCTAGAAGACATTATGTCGGACTGGAGAGATGGCTCAGTGGTTAAGAGCACTGACTGTTCTTCCAGAGGTCGAGTTCAATTCCCAGCAACCACATGTTGGCTCACAACCATCTCTAATGGAATCCAATGCCCTCTTCTGGTGTGTCTGAAAACAGCAACAGTGTACTCATATACATAAAATAAGTAAATAAATCAAGAAGAAGAGGAGGAGGAGGAGGAGGAGGAGGAAGACTCTACATCACAGCTTCTTGGACGTCTGGCTCTTACAGTCATCCTGTTCCTTCTTCCGGCTTCCTGAGCCTTAGGTAGAGCAGGAGTATTGTAGATGTTACCCAGTGGTTAGTTTTACTTTGCCTTTTGATCACTTGTGGATCGCTGTAACAGTCTCTAGATTGTTGCAAAAAAGGAAGTTTTTTTTTTTTTTTGAAAAGGACAGCCATTTATCTGTGGATGTAAAGCTAATTATTTAGAACACATAATTAGAAAGGTTTAGGAAATTGGCAACATTGTGTCTTCCTCTAAGGTCTGTGCCACAGTCATTTGACTATGTCCCAGGGAAGCATTCCCTCCCATTCCATAGACCTCGAGTCTTTATCAGACACTGTTGGTTATGCTGATGATAGAAGTCCCTCCATATCATGTCCTGTCCTGTTGGATGTTGTGGTGATCTATAGGCATATTGATTGCTTGTCTCCCCTGGCAGCTTGCATGGCGCCTTCCAGTACTGTGAGGGCCAGTCCTCAGAAAGGCTTCCAGGTCGGCTCCAGCTTGATTCCTCCAAGTTCTATGCCCAAAGTGTGTGGTGTCTTCAGCCACAGTCACACCTTCAAGTTCTGGGAGGCAGCCAAAGGCAACAGCACTAGTCTAGATTGTTTTGGGAGTCAAAAGACATTTCTTGGCTCATACTTTTCATCCCAGCTCTTGGGAGACAGAGGCAGGAGGATAGATGTGAGTTTGACACCAGCCAATCTACAGAGTGAGTTGCAGGACAGCCAGGGCTATACATGAACCCCTGTCTCAAAAAAAAAAAAAGGCAAACACACACACTGCATATCTATAAGACAATCACACACACACACACACACACACACACACACACACACACACACACACCTATATCTATATAGGTGAGTATCTATAAAGGCCAGCTTGATCTACAAAGTGAGTTCCAGGACAGCCAGGGCTATACAGAGAAACCCTGTCTCGAAAAACAAAAACAAAAAACAAACAAACAAACAAACAAACAAAGACATTTAAACACCGTGCCTAGCACTCAGTTACTTGTAATATCACAGATAACAGATATTTTATACTAGCTATTTTATACTACATTACCCAAGATTACCCACCCTCACCCCCAGAGCGCTCTCTCTCTCTCTCTCTCTCTCTCTCTCTCTCTCTCTCTCTCTGTGCGTGTGTGCATATGTGTATTTTAAAACAAGATCTCAAGCTGGAGAGATGGATCAGTGGTTAAGAACCCTGGCTACTGCTCTTCCAGAGGACCCAGATTTGATTTCGAGCACCCACACAACAGCTCACGACCCCTAAATCTCCAGTTCCAGAGGAACCCGATGCCTTCTTCTAGCCCCTGAAGGCACCAGGCAGACAATGTGGTGTACAGACATACGTGTACACAAAGCACACGTATACATAATTTTTTTTTGTTTTTTCGAGACAGGGTTTCTCTGTATAGACCTGGCTGTCCTGGAACTCACTTTGTAGACCAGGCTGGCCTCAAACTCAGAAATCCACCTGCCTCTGCCTCCCGAGTGCTGGGATTAAAGGCGTGCGCCACCACGCCCGGCTCATAATTTTTTAATTAAAAAAAAAAAACCTTTTGTGCTCTTGATGTGGGAACCTGTTGTGACCAATCTTATCTAGAAGACACTGGCTTCTGGAGTCATCTCCAGCTCTAAGGGGACTTTGTGTCTGTGGGGCAAGTGGACTGTGCCATCAACAGAAGAACCAGTAAGGTTGAAGCAGATTCAAAAACCCGGGAAATCTCACAGTTGAGAACAATAGGCATTGGAACCAGCTCCTGGTCAGGCTCTACCTGCCCTGGAACATGTAACCACAACACCCCACTGAAATGACCAGGACATCCGGTTCTGTCCTTAAGTTCTCCATGCTAATGAGGTATCTAGATAGGTCCTGTGTGTTTAGCATCCCTTCCTGGGCATCCCTTCCTGCAAAAAGGTTTTTTTTTTTTTTAAGATTTATTTTATTTATTATATGTAAGTACACTGTAGCTATCTTCAGACACTCCAGAAGAGGGCGCCAGATCTCATTACGGATGGTTGTGAGCCACCATGTGGATGCTGGGATTTGAACTTATCACCTTCGGAAGAGCAGTCGGGTGCTCTTACCAGCTGAGCCATCTCACCAGCCCCTGCAAAAGGTTTTTAATCCCTAGTTTACCTTGAGTAAGACGTATTCGTTCACATCCGCCATAAATAAAGCAGATTGGACAAGCAAGGACTGTCTCCTTCATCAAGGCCTTCGTCGTAAAGAGCCACACCTAAATCTCCTGGAGGCCTCTCTTCCAGCGCCTCTGTACTTTCAGCGCTGAACCAAACTGGATTGCACCCCTGTCCCAGGCTCAGCCATCCCTTCCTGCCTGGCACATA
Organism: Mus minutoides; assembly: GCA_902729485.2. NCBI lineage: Eukaryota > Metazoa > Chordata > Mammalia > Rodentia > Muridae > Mus > Mus minutoides. The sequence continues at coordinate 3,204 of LR753224.1, read as the reverse complement.
GAGGAACCTAGGGTTCATGGACCCCCGTTCTCAACTCCAGCAGCATCTGGGTGCACAGGAGATTGAGAACCATCCCAGACCCCCCACCCCCCACCCCCGCTGTTTTTTAACAACTGTCTTGGACTGTCTGTGCCTTCCCTGAGCAGGATGCCGGCAGCGCCCCAGCATCCCTGTGAGGCAGACATGCAGCCCGATTGGTGTTGTCCATTATACACCTGATTCTCTTTACCCACAAGCCTAGCTGCATGTTTCGGTTCTCTATCCATGGAGCATAGATTGTAGTTAGAGACATGGGAGCCTATGCCTTTGTCTCTAAGCCCCTAGGGCCTCCAAAGAGAAGCCACTGCCAAAGTAAGGAGTATGAAAGCTTTTAGGTCATGCCTGCATTAATCCTGCCTCACAGGAAAGTCTGGGGGGAAAGTACTGGCTGAAATTGGAATCAGCAGGCACAAGAAGCCAAGTAAGGCACACATGACCCAGGATAGCTACAAATGTAGCCCAGCACAAAGTCAACCAGAAACCTACTTAATATAAGATTTTTCTTTTGCAACTTGATCGCCTAGTTCTTGAGTGTGAACTTTGTATCACGTCATGTTATCAAAAGGCTGGTTGTGACTGACAGGTGATTTGTGTGCCACAACTCTGGGTGGGTCTTTGACAAAGACTGACTATTCAGCAGTTTGCAAAGCCCAGGATGAATACAGGGTGTATTGGTCGCTCTATGTCACCATGACCAAAATACCCAGCAGACATTCTAAGGGAAGAGGGATCACAAGTTAAATTGCGAAGAGACATTCCCTGTGGACTCTGGCCTAATTTGTGGGTTCAATCCTCAGTGGGTTGGTTGGTTTGTTTATTCCTCAATGGGTTCTTAATGTGATGGGGTTACTGGGAATTCAAAGACAAGATGTGGGGCTTAGCTGTAGGAGATGCTAGAACAGTGGTTCTCAACCTTCCTAATGCTGACCCTTTAATACAGTTCCTCATGTTGTGGTGACCCCCAACCATAAAATTATTTCATTGCTACTTCATAGCTGTAATATGGCTACTGTTATGAATCTAGCATAAATATCTGATGTATAGGACATCTGAAGTGTGACTTCGGTGAAAAGATCGGTGGACCCCTGAGGGTCACAACCCACAGGTTGAGAACCACTGTGCTAGCCTGTCTGTTATCTGCCTATCCCAACCTCTTCCCAAATCCACAGAGAAGTGAGGACTTGTCCTCTACCACAGGCAGATCTCTGTGAGTTCCAGGACAGCCGGAGATATGTAGAGTAACCCTGTCTCAAAAAGAAAAGGATGATTTTACTTTGGCTTACAGTCTGAGAGTACAGTCCACTGTCAGTAGGTGTGGCTACAGTCTTTCTGTGGGCCCTGGAGTGAGCTGCTGAGAGCCTGCCCCTCCTTACATCTCAGCCAATCAGGAAGCAGAGAGATAAATGTTACTGCTCAGCTCAGTTGACCTTTCTGATTCAGTCTGGGACCTCAAACCAGGCAATGGTACTGCTCATTAGAGTAGGTGCTCTTCTCGTCTCAGTCAAAGGTCTCTGGGGACATCCTCCGTGTAGAAATATTTAATCTCAATCCAGGGTTTCTATTCCACCTTTGACCAGTTAGTTCCTAAAGACACACAACTTTTATATTTATAATAAGCTTTAATCAACACAAGAGCTGGGCAGCTGTCTATCCTCTATGCTATTATGTCTATTTCCAAGCCAATAATACTATTATATAATTTGCTATGTTTCATCTGGGCTGCTCTGAACTCCAATTAGCCAACCCACATGGCCATTATTTTAAGATTTTTACCCTAAGGCAACCTCTCCTCTCTCCACCTTCTTTTTTTTTTTTCCACCTTGTGGTTCTCCTCAGACCTTAGACCTGGAACCCTAAACCCCGCCCATATCTCTTCTGCCCAGCTATTGGCTGTCAGAATCTTTTTCACCAATCAGGGATAACTTGCAGGGGGTCGGGTGGGGAGGAAGGTCACATAGCATCACCTGGGTCTATGAGTAGTCTCTGGGTTCAACCAGGATTAAAGACCAACCTCAACATCCTCGCTGACACTCCCCAAAGTTTGTCTCCTCTGAAGGTTAACCATCCCAAGCAGAGAAGTCACTTTCCTGGAGTGTTGGGTCTCAATTTCTGGCACTGGTCCAGCGCCTGGCTCCCTAGGAATCCACTAATGTTTGACTCAAGGCGTGGTGGCGCATGCCTTTAATCCCAGCACTCGGGAGGCAGACGCAGGCGGATTTCTGAGTTCAAGGCCAGCCTGGTCTACAAAGTGAGTTCCAGGACAGCCAGGGCTACACAGAGAAACCCTGTCTCGAAAAAACAAACAAACAAACAAAAAACAAACAAACAAAAAAAAGAAGAAATTCTTCCTTGAAGAATACAACTTGGTGAAGAGTTATTATCACAAGGTGACTAGCACAAGAGTTATTAGCACAAGGGTGTGGACCACCTGACAAATGCCATTGCTGTGTGTGGACAGCCTCAGCAGCTGCTGAAAGGGTTACAGAAGACTCTTCCACCACCAGTATTCCAGATGCTTCTGATCAAGCTTCCAACCATTAGTCAGAAAATTGTGTAACTGCTCAGAGCCTGGCTGAAGATGATGTGGAATGAGCCAGATACCAACATGATAAAATCTTAGTAAAATAATTTAACAGCTTGCTTGGAAGCTGGTCAGCTCTGGGGGGAATAAGGGCAAATTGTGCTGTCATGAACTGTCCCACACTGACATCTGCCAAAGTGAATGTGAACTTTGGTAGACCCGATGTCTGTTCTATTTATTTCCAGTGAAAAGTATTTTGTTTTGTTTTTTTTGTTTTGGTTTTTCGAGACAGGGTTTCTCTGTATAGCCCTGGCTGTCCTGGAACTCACTTTGTAGACCAGGCTGGCCTCGAACTCAGAAATTTGCCTGCCTCTGCCTCCCGAGTGCTGGGATTAAAGGCGTGCGCCACCACGCCTGGCATGAAAAGTATTTTGATAGAGCTTTTCATTTTATAAATACACTGAGTTAACCAAAATATTATGGATTTCCATTTGTTCTTAAGACATGCAATTCAGCACTCGGGAGGCAGAGGCAGGTGGATTTCTGAGTTCGAGGCCAGCCTGGTCTACAGAGTGAGTTCCAGGACAGCCAGGGCTATACAGAGAAACCCTGTCTCGAAAAACAAAACAAACAAAAACAAAAAA
>LR752657.1:29354-67990 GCA_902729485.2 Mus minutoides | reverse complement strand
CCTTATAATTTTGTTCTGAGTACCAGCATGCAAATAATTATATGTTAAGTAATGATTGTAGATGTATATATCCTCTTTAAGAAAGGTCAGAATTAAACAGATTCAGATAAGGGAAAGACTGGAAGATGGAATTCTAGGTAATAAATAATTGAACAAGGGTTAGAGGGTTATTTAAATTGGATAAAAAAAAAAAAAAAAACAAAAACATTAATTCAAAGGAATCTAATCTAAAACTTACAGGTACAGCAGAAAAGGTAGCTCCAGATGAGAAAACTGCACAAAGGCCTGAGGAATTAGAATGGCAGCCCACAGAAATATTCTGAGTTGAGGATCTAGATTCTACTTAATGATGCTACCTTAGAACAATTTAATACAATAGAGTATATGTTTCATTTTGCAGAATTCTAGAATTAAAATATGCTGAAAAAGTTCAGAGCTTAATTGAAGTCCCAACTGGAACTATGTGAAAAGCTGGATGAACTGATCACTGGGAATCAGGAGCCATTCCTGAAGCTCTTCTGGAAGCAAACCACTGGAAATAGCATCAATTGAGGCAGGATCGGACAGGGTGCTGGAGCAGCAGGTCATTTCAACATTCCTGAGAGTGAATCTTGTCAGCACTGCATTCTTGGTAATATATCAATTCTCCGTAATGTATGAAACTTATAACCACTATTTAGTTCTATAAAGATATTTGTATGGATTGTGAAAGGTACATAGAGCAGTTAAAGATGAAGTTTTGCTCCTTGTTCGAGCAGGTGAAAGGCAATTGTCTTTTTTATAAGTCAGTTTGATCAATAACCAAATTGTAATAAATCTTCATTCATTTCACATGAAGGATGGCATGATGATATTTTGAGGATTCTATAGCTAAAAAGACATACAGGCTATGTATAGCTGAAGTTTTGATTAGACACATGCTCATGTCTCTGTCAGTTTCAGGGCTGTTCCCATGTAGAGTGATGAACAAATCATGTTGTCTGTCCTGTTTGGTCTTCTTGAAATTTTCTTTTCTGACTGCAGCCAAAAACTTCAGGGGTTCTGTCTCTGTCATATCAGATTGATCTCACATTGGAAGGAGTCTGGAGCCCTTTTTTCTTTCCTGTATTCCTGAAATACAGTCTTTCTCCCAAAAGACCATGTCCTTGGTCCAGCAAACTGAAGTCATCAAAACTATAAATTGAATCAACTTAACAGCCTCTTTTTCATTTAGACTTGTTCTACTTCAACCTCTCTCACAGAGGATTTGCAATACCACTATAATCATCAAACTTATAACCATATTCATTTTGATAATTAAACAATTTAAAACAATTAAAACACTTTTTATTTACTGGGACAGGTTTCCTCTGTATAACCTGAGCATGGCCCAGATTTATTTATAGACTAGGTTTACTTCAAATAATAAACCTGTGTCTCCTTTATGTTGAGATCAAAAGCCTGGATGTATTAATTCATCCATGCATCCTTAAAAATATTTAAAGAAATTTCCATTTATTTCTCCCTTCATCCTTAAAGACAATTAAAATAATTTTCATTTATTTTCTTTCTATGGAGATTAATATTTCTGTGGATAAATATACTTATATCTCCTTTCTCTTTGTATAAATTAAATTAATCTCTATTTCTATATATTTAACTTTAGTTAAATTCCCATTTATTTACTGTACAAACCTTTGTTTAGGTCAACATGTGGGTCATATGTTAATCTAAGCAATCTCAGTGTTCCTGTGGAGCCTACATTCAAAGAACCCAGATGCTTACTATAGTATTGACTTCTTACATTTCCATTTATTCTCATTTTGTTTTGGATTGCTGGAGTCAGAGCCCTCTGTATAGCATGATGTCTGGGTCAGTCTTGTGGAATACAGCTGTGTCATAGCTTATGCCATGAACCCCAGAATTATGTGTGCAAATTCAGCACATATTTTGTCCTAGTCCCAAACTCAAGCAGCTTAGGGAAAAGCCACAGGGTTCTGCTAAAAACTGTCAAACCTCCCACCCCCTAATTCTAAAGGAACAGTGTGCATTTTCCATTCTGGAACCTTTAATTAATTTTTGTTTTTTAAGTGAGTTTTTACCAGATGTTGAGGTGCCACATGTTGTAGAAAATATTTAATTCCCAGCCTGGGGTTTCTATCCTACCTCTCATTATTGAGTTCCTGAAAGAAAGACCCACTCACAGGCTTAATATTTTTTAATAAGCCTTGATCAGCACAAGAGTTGGGCAGATACCTACCCCATGATCATGATTTTGTTTGTTTGTTTGTTTTTGTTTGTTTGTTTGTTTTTACACAATACAGTATTTATTCTTCTGCTGCTAGCAAAATAATGTGTTTTGCATTAGACCTGCAGCTAAATATAAAGAAACAAATTTTCATTGTTTATAAGTCTAAATATTGGACAACCAATTTTTCATGATACATATGAAAATAAACACCTTGTAGAATTCTAAAGGTAATTGGGGTCTTCAATGATGCATTTAATATGTTAGATTTTCCTTTTGAGTTAGAGAAGCCATTTAGATGTTGACTCTGGAAATCCCATCTGTAGGTTCCAAGAAGGCAATACTCCTGGGGTTTTGAAGGATCAACCTTGCTCTCTGCTTTCATCAGGATGTTGAGAGACAAACTATGATTTCTTAGACTAAAAGAACAGAATGAGATTGCCGAGAGGATGCTCAACTCTTATTTTTTTTTTATTATCTTTAATTGTTTTTTTTTTTAATTCAGTCATTATCCACCTACTGGTCTGCCTTCCAGTTAAACTAGCATCATTTATTGAAGATGGATTCTATTTTCTATTGTATATTTTTGGCTTCTTTGTCAAAGATCAAGTGGCCTTTAGTATGTGGTTTTATATCTGGGTCTTTAATTTTATTCCAGTGATCAACCTGTCTGTCTCTGTAAAAATACCACATAATTTTTTACCACTATTGCTTTGTAGTATAGTTGAGATCAGGGATGGTGACACTGCTAGATTTTCTTTTATTGTGAAAAATGGTTCTCACTATCCTAGTTTTTTGGATTTTCCATATAACCTTGAGAATTGCTCTTTCCATGTCTTTGAAGAATTGTTTTGGAATTTTGATGGAGAGTGTGTTGAATCTGTATATTGCTTTTGGTAGAATGGCCATTTTTACTATGTTAGTCTTACAAATACATGAACATGGAAGATGTCTCCATTTCCTGAGATCTTCTTTGATTTCTTTCTTGAGAAACCTGAAGTTCTTGTCATACAGTTCTTTCATTGATTTAGTTAGAGTTATCCCCAAGATATTTTATATTATTTGTGACTATTGTGAAGGGTGTTGTTGCTCTATTTTCTTTCTCAACCCATTTATCATTTGTATAAAGAAAGACTACTGATTTGCTTGAGTTAATTTTATATCCAGTCACTTTACTGAAGTTGTTTACTAGTTACATGAGTTCTTTGGTAGATATTTTAGGGTCTCTTATATATACTATCTGCAAATAGTGATACCTTGACTTCTTTGCCAATTTGTATCTCCTTGATTTCCTTTTGTTGTTTTAGAAATTTGAGTACTGTATGGAATAGATAAGGCAATGGTAGTCATCCTTGTGTTGACCCAGACTTTAGGGAGGTTAATTAAAGTACCTCTCCATTTATTTTGACATTGGCTGATTGTTTACTCTATATTGCTTTTATTATGTTTAATTATGCTCCTTGAATTCCTGATACCTACAATATTTTTAACACGAAGGAATGTTGTATTTTGTCAAATGCGTTTTCAGCTTCTAATAGGATGATCATGTGAGTTTTTTTCTTTATTTTGTTTATATAGTGGATCATATTAATGGATTTTTATATATTGAGTGACCTTGCATACCTGGGATGCAAGTTGATTGTGGTGAATGATGGTTTTGATGTGTTCTTGGTTTCGGTTTGCTAGAATTTTATTGAGTATTTTGCATAGATATTCATAAGTGAAATTGGTCTTTCTTTTGGGCGTTTCTGTAGTTTAGTTATCTTAGTAATTGTGGCTTCATAGAAAAATATGGAAGTGTTCATTCTGTTTATGTTTAATGGAATAGTTTGAGGAGATTTGGTCTTAGCTGTTTTTTCAAGGTCTGGTAGAATTCTGCACTATAGACATCAGGCTCTGGGCTTTTGCTTGACTAGGAGGATTTTAATGAATTCCTCTATAACCATAGGAAATATTTAGATAGTTTACCTGCTCTTGATTTAACTTTGGTACATGGTATCTATATAGAAAATCATCCATTTCATCTAGATTTTTCAGTTTTGTTGAGTACAAAAGCAAAAGATAATTCTACCAACATTCACCTGTTGGCTTCTATTGCAAGTGTTTTCCCTATAGAATGACTAAATATTCTCTCTTCGAAAAGAAAATCTGCATATTTCATGAGGCCTAAAGAACCTTACACTTAGTCACTAATGATGGATAGTATCTGTTTGAAGTCATAGTCCTTTTCTGACCTTGCCATAAAAGAAAGGGTATTTATAATGGAACTGGTGCTTATCTAAATTCCTTCTTTACCAGGATGTAGCAGCAAAGGGGTCTGTACCTTCTCACCCTGAGAAAAGAGCTCAGTTGGTTATAATGCTAATCCCTGAACCAATCACATATCCATCAAAAGAGATACCTATTGAACTGTGTGGACCAATAGAATGGTCACATTTGGCTAAATCATGGTTTACTGATGGTTCATCAACCACTGATGAAACTGAAACTAGTAAAAAGCAGCAGTGTACAGACAAGGCCAATACTCATGAAGGAACAGTGAAATCAACACAGCACTATTGAATAGAAAAACAAATAGAAAAGCAAAATGAATTTCAGAATCTTGCCATTTTATGGTGTGAATACAATGGTATATGTATATGGTCATCAAAATGTAAAAAACACTAACTGATAGATAAATGGCAAAGGTATCTGATCATGGGAGACAGAAAAACATAGGAAAAAACCTAGCAAAACTTAGCCAATTTATGAAATTTTATTTAGCTCTTTTAAGCAAGATAGGCAAACCATCTGAAAATAGTAAAATAATAGAAAAAGTTACCTCATGTTTATTTAAGACTAGAATATTAAAATTTGACATAGAACAGATTCAGAATAAGTCGCCAAGGATGACACATTCTACATTTGAAAAACTTGAAAGTTCATCCCTAACACTAAAAATTAAGAGGAAATGGAGAACCACATTAAAGAAGGACATTAAGCGAGTAACCATTGTAACAATCCATAGCCACTTTTCTATTTGCCACTAATCTCATAATCTTTTGGAAGAAGTCAAGGTAACACTATTTCCAGATGATATGACATTATACATAGGTGAGCTCCAAAATTCTACCAGAGAAATCCCACAGCTGATAAACAACTTTAGCAAAGAGGTTCGATACAAACTTAACTCAAAGAAATCAGTAGCCCTCCTTTATATACATGATAAATAGGTTCAGAAAGAAGTCAGGGAAATAATAACCTTTGCAATAGCCAAAAATAATATAAATATAATGGCATAACCCTAACCAAGCAAATGAAAGATGTGTATGACAAGAGCTTCAAGTCCCTGAAGAAAGAAATAGAAGAAGATATCAAAAAATGGAAAAGATCACCCATGCTCTTGAATTAGCAGAATTATCATAATGAAAACAGCCATCTTATCAAAAGCAATCTATAGATTCAATGCAATTCCCATCAAAATTACAACATATTTTTACAGACTTTAAAAGAGAAAATCTCAACTTCATATTGAAAAACAAAAACTCAGGGCAGCTAAAATAATCCTGAACAATATAAGAACTTTGGGAGGAATCACCATCCCTTACTTCAAGCTCTACTACAGAGCAATAGTGATAAAAACAAAACAAAACAAAATGAAACCGCATAGTATCAGTACAGGAAAAGACAGACTGATCAATGGAATAGTATTGAATACCCAGAAATAAAACCACATACCTAAGAAAACTTGATTTTTAACAAACAATTCAAAAAACCAAACAACAGATAAAGAATGTATCTTCAAAAATTGGTGCTGTTCTAACTAGATATCTGCCTAAACTTTCTGTCTTGATACAGTAGTCATGCAGAGTACTAATTCTAAAAATATGTTTGATCTAACTTCCTGTATGTGTTTTTAGTTTGAGTCTGAAGTAGATAACTATGAACCAATTTTGTTTACCTTGGATGAACTTAATACATTGTGGTCCTTATGTAGGTGGAGGTGTCCCTCCCTAACTGGTTCTTGATTGTGTCAATAAAGACAGCAGAAGCCAATTGTTGGGAGAATTTAAAAAGGTGGGATTTCTTGGTCCCAGGAGGAAGAAAAGGATGAAAGATAGAGGGTTTTTCAGCCAGGCTTTAGGGAGAGGAGCATGAATGCCACATAAGGCCTGGTATGTGTCTGGTGGGGGCGGGGGGAGCAACTTGAATCAGTAGCATCCTCTGTGGGTGGCAGTATTCTGATAGCTGATGAGTTTAGGAAAATAGTTTCTGTGCCCAGCACTTGTGTTATCTGGCTGGTTTTCAAGTGTTAGAATAGAACTGTCTTTTCCATCCACAGACTTAGGTGGGCAGGAGAAAAGACACAACAGGGGCAGAAATTGTCAGAGCTAGCCAGTGGTGTGGTTGGCCTGCTAAGAGGGAGCACATTTCCCAATGGGAAAAATTTCAGAGCTGCTGGTTTGGTGGGAGTTAAGTGAGAACAGGCAGTTTGGAGAAGCTAGCTGTGGGGGGTGAGTGAGATGGCCATTGGCAGAGGGTGATCTTAGAGCATATCACGTGCTGCACTTGGCAAGGAGCAAGAATACTTTTAAAAGTACAGGCAACATCCTTAAACCCTTTTAGATCTGCTTAATATAGCATTTAAACTGTTCAAAATTTCTACCATTTCTTTAGTAACCTTTCAGGTTTCTAAGAAAATGATGGGCCCTGCAATGACGAATCCACCTGTATTTTGGTACTGCTAACCACCAGGCAGCCTGCACCATGCCTCCTCTGCTGCCAAGTTCTGTGCAAAAAATGGACTGGTTTGTGTCAACGGCTCTGTTCTACCTAGCCAGAATTGCTACAAAGCTGACAAACACCATCCAAAGATCAGCTTTTAATTACAAACTCTAATCCAAATTGATCTTCAAATTGCTGAGTTTGAGAGACTGACATAAACTAATCCTAAAAGACCCAAGCTGTAAATTGTAAAAAGCTTGGCAGAAATAGCTTCAATATTATAAATAGTTTTACTGTGTTAGGCCTAAGATTTTTTTTTTCCTTTTTTTGACAAGAAGGAGGATATGTTATAGATATTTGACAATTATACTGTGAATCCTGAGATTGTGTTATTACTGGAAAATCTTGTTTCGAGTTGTGGTATGGCTCGGTCCTTAGCACATATCTTTAATCCAAGAGGTTTCTGTTTATTATAAGCAGGATTAAATAATGTCAACCGTAGTTCAAGCAAGTGAGCAGACAACCAATTGAGTGGGAGTGAACATAAGAAAATACCCCGTAGAGAGCAAGAAGTCAGGAGGATGGATAGAGACATAGAGAAAGAGAAGGGAGGGAGATACAGTTTGAATGTTTTTTTGAGATAGAATGGAGAAAGTTTTTAATTTCTTTTGGGGGGGGTACTTCAGTTTACATTCTGGTTACAGCCCACCATTTCTCCTCTCTTTTCAGTCACACCTTTACAAATCCCTTCTACCCTCAGAGAAAGGGAACTCCTTTGTATACCATCCCACTCTGAGACATCTGGTCTTAACAGGACTAGGTATATCCTCTCACACTGAGGCCCAAACATGCAGTGCAGGTAGCAGGTAGGGAATCCAAAGGCAGGGAACAGAGACACAGAGAGCCCTCACTCTGTTTGTTAGGGGACCCACATGAAGACCAAGCTTCACATTTGCTACAAATATGTAGGGGGGCTAGGTCCAGCTACAACATGCTACCTTGTTGGAGGGACAAGTTCTGTGAGCTCCCATAGTTTCAGATTAATTGACTCTGTAGGTTTCCTTGTGGTGTCCTTGACCCCTCCAGCTTACTCAATACTATACCCCATTCTTTCACATGCATCTCTGATATTTGGCTGTCGGTCTCTGCATCGACTCAATCTGCTGCTGGATGAAGCCTATCAGAAGACAGTTATGCTATATTCCTTCTGCAAGCATAACAGAGTATCATTAAGAGTGTAAGGTTGACTCTCTCACATGAGATGAATCTGTAGGTGGGGCAGTCACTGATTGACTGTTTCCTCAGTTTCTGCTCCATCTTTATTTGTATACATCTTGTGGGCAAACTTTGGCTTGAAGGTTTTATGGGTGGATTGATGCCAACATTCCTCCTCTGGAAGTCCTGCTTGTCTACAGGAGGTGGCCACTAAGGTCTCTCTATCACTCTCTGGTAGGAGTCTCAGCCAGAGACTCAGTCAACTCCATAGGCTTCCTTTATCCTTTATCCTTTCCCCCTATTTTCTGCCATCCCAGACCTTCAGCTAGCCACCAGACATAACCTCAACATTTTCTATTGTTTTTCACAGCCTTCTCCAGTCCCCTCTCCTTCTAGTCAACATCTCAGTTCCTCTCCTCACTCCTGCTTCTATCCAATTCTCTCCTTTCATCTACTTCCAATGATCCAATGACTATTTATTTTCCCTTTTTAGACACATTCACACATCTTTCCTTAGTACGCCCTTATTACCCAGTTATTCTGTACTTACAGCTGATATCCACATAAATAAGTACATAACATATGTGTCTTTCTGGCTCTGTGTTACCTCATTCAGGATGATGATCTCAAGTTAATTTGCTCTCTATTAATGTTTTATGTGGGAGATGCAGAAGTAACACAACAAAATGGTAAAAATATCAAATTCAGAAAAGGGATCTATTTATGTTTTATCCAAGGGAAATGACCACACTATTTAGCCAATCAGAATAGGAATTATAACCCTTTAACAGAAACAAATATGTAAATCCACACTACTTTGCTAAGGGCAGTGAGGTAGTAGTCATTGCTGATCTTAGAAAAGATAATACAATATGTGAATTGAATTGCTAGTACAGAAAAGCAGAGATGAGGATTCATAGGGTATACTTGAATTTGTAATACTCTGCTTTCATGGAATGTTCACATAAAGTCAAGAAAAATTGATTTGGTTCATTCTTTCCTATCACCCCTTCTCTTTTCCTAATAGTTCTTCAGCGTTCATGTCACTTTGTTCTTATATTTAGTGAAATTATATGGCACATATTTTTCTATATTTGACTTATTTCACTATACGTTATCTCTAACACCATGCCTGTTTCTGTTTTTGAAATTATATTAATCTTCATATCCCAGTAATATTGCATTTAATATAAATGAACTTACTTCAGTGATTTATTGATGATCCTTTAATCTACATTCATATCTTGGGTTTTTGGAATTGTGCTACAAAATGAACATGGGCATGCAGGTGGTGTGTGTGTGTGTGTGTGTGTGTGTGTGTGTGTGTGTGTGTGTGTTGAAATCATTTCATTTAGATAAATATTCAGAAGATTCCTAGTAGGATCATATAGTGCTTTTATTTTAAGGCTTTTGTTGTTGTTGTTGTTTTGTTTTGTTTTTTAAGACCATCAACACTGATAGCCATAGTGCCTGACTTATCTGAATACCTACCTATAGCATACAAGGATTCCTGTTATGTCACCTCCCTGCCAGTATTTATTATCATGTATCTGTATATTAGTACTTCCTACTGGGATAAATTTGTTTATCAACATTGTTCTAATTTGCACTTACCTTGTTGTTATAAATGTGCAGCACTATATCATATATTGTATTGATCATTAGTAATTCTTCATTTAAGAAGGGTTTGCTCACGTTATTTGGTCATGTTTACATTGATTTATTGTCTGTTTAATGATATTTTAAAAATCTTCACATATCCTGAATAGTATGTCTATTTCAGAAGGGTAGTATGTTGTTCTTTCCTACTGTATAGGCTATCTCTTCAAATTTTGTTTATTTTTTTTCCCATGCTCTACAGACAGTTTAATTTTGTCAGTCTTTGATTTTATTTTAATGGGATCCTGGTTTCCTAGTATTGGCCTGTAGCAATATTTATAAGTTCTGAATATTCTGTTAGCAGTTTCATAGTTGTTATTACAGAGCATATTTTTATTATTTTTAATACTCTCAATAGCTTTTTATACAGGTAGAGATTTAGAGTCAATCTTCTATACATGATTGTCTTGTTATATGCCTATCATTTGCTACGGTCTGTTTTTTTTTTTTTTTTTTTTTTTTTTTTTTTTTTTTTTTTTTTTTTTTTTTTTTTTTTTTTTTTTTTTTTTTTTTTTTTTTTTTTTTTTTTTTTTTTTTTTTTTTTTTTTTTTTTTTCTATCCTATATTCCTGATACCTGTCTTATGATAATCAGTTAATTGAAAATGCATGTGTTTATCATGTGGTCTATTATTCTGTCTCATTTTTCTATGTATATGCTTTAATTCCCATATCACATTATTTTTGTGACTGATTTTGTTTCTTGTTGCTTTTGTTCTGCAACATTTGAAATCTAGTATTTTGATCTGTTTTGTTGTAGGCTCATTTATGCTGTTGTGACAAATATCCTGACAAAAAGGAACTTAGGAAAGAAAGGATTTAGATTAGTTCAATTCTAACTTTCCAATCTAACACATAGAGAAATAAATATAGCAGGAACTTGAAGGACTCTGCCACACCCATGGTTGTCAACAGAGAGAATTAGTGTATCACATTCGCTTGCTTGATTGCATGTGCTTGGGTAAATTTCTTCATTAGTACATTTCTACAATGGTACACACTGTGTAGGGAGTTGTGCTGTCAAAAATGGACTATGTCTTCTCACAGCATTTGACTTCATTAGGACTATACCCATAGGTATGCCAGCAGGACAATCGAGTAAAGGCATTCTGTCAGAGACTCTCTTCCCAGGTGGATCAAACATCTGTTTTTCTCAGGATTGCTTTGGTTATTAATAATTTAATTCCCACTTGCTTTTTAAAGTTGCCCCACCCATTTCTGAGAAGAGTGTCATAGGAATTTAATACTTTTATTCTAATTTTATATTTTAAAAAAGGAAGTTATCAAAGCCATGCCTATTCATGTTCCCTGAAAGTTTCCCTTACTCTGACACCAGCTTTCCTAAAACCTTGATGTGCTCTTTCTTTTTTAAATCTACTGAGTCTGCTTAATACGGCTAGTACATGGATGGGTGTAAACCCATCTACTGTAGCATAGGGAGTCAACAGGGACTCCATCTCTTAAGAAAACTGACTCCCCTTCTCTCAGTGTCATCAGTTGCCAATACCTTCTCAGACAAGTGTTGGACCTCATAACTCCATGTTTTGCCAAGTTTAATCTTAAGCAGGCATTGTGCATGTAATCACAGATGTGTGATTTCATATGTGTCACAGTGCTCTCATGTCAGAAAATACTATTATGCTGTGGTTATCTAAGCATAGTGTGTGTTGTAATTACTTCCACAATGATCCCTGAGATTTGTGGGGGGTATGACAAAGATATCCTATTTAGAACTAAGTGCTCTGAAGTTTCTTGTACTTTGCATTAGTTTTTTGTCTCTGTATTCTTACTTCCTTCAAAAAGAAGCTTCTCTGGTAACAGATTAAAGGCACACTGATGTCATCCTGACACTACCAAACACTCATCTATAAATACAAAGATAAGTACAAAGTGGGTAGTTTAATATTTTTGTTTAGCAAATAATGTTAAGTTCTTCTTATACCCTATAATCTTCTTAGACATGTGATAATGCAGTTAATGTATAAGTTCTATGTCATAGAGCAGGTCTAAGTACAGATACTACACCTGACTGAAGAAGTGAGGAAATAGAGTGGATGGAAACACAAACAGGTCTACCAAAACAGATAGGGGCTTATCAATGCTAATGTAGAGGTACCAAGTATGCAACAACTTGGAACCTCAGCCCTTGTCCTATGTAGAGTATAATTTAGATTAGAAGATTTTTGGAAGAGGACATCAGAATTCCTGGAAATGGAGCAGCAGAGAGTCATTAGCATCCACTTGGGTGCTGGGAACTAACCTCTGGTCTTTTGAAATGCAGATAAGGGCTCTTAAACCACTAAACTTTCTCTCTGAAACCTTCTTTAATTTATTCAGTGCTAAATTCACTCATGATGCTCCTGGTGTTTGCATAATCTTTGTGGTTACCCCTATTCATTTTTATTTTTATTTCACTGTGTTCTGAGTATATGTACAAATTAATTTCATTTTTGAAATTTTCCAAGGATTGTCTTCATCTAGGATCTGTTTTAAATAGTGTTTGATACACTGAGGAAAAGACTAGTTAGTAGCTGTTTGATGGGACAAATTCTATAGATTACTTAAGTATATTAATGATATGCAGTATAATTAAGTCCATTGCTATATAAAAATAATTTAATTCTGACATTTCTATTTTTGCTTACTAATCTCAATAAAAAATCTCTTGGTTACCCTGATATAATGAAGTTAGCTATTACTAGTTGGGCATTCATATCTATTTTTATTACAACATTACATCTTTTATAGAGTTCTGTGCTCTGATTTTTGCTACATATGTATTGACAAATGTATCTTCTTCATAGACTGTTTCCTTTGTTCAAGAAAATTGTATTAGTTACTTTTGTGTTACTGAGCTAAAATATATTGATCAAAAGAAATATTAGAATAAGAAGTTTGTTTTGGCTTATAGTTTCAAAGAAACAGTCCATAATTGCAAGGGTGATATAGTGGCAGGTGGTTTACTCAGGATCACATTTATTCATACATAGGAGCCAAAGACAAATAAGTGGAGATAGATTATAGTTTCTTAAAGCCTGCTTCAAGTGAGTCTCCCTCTTGCAAGGTTCTACACCTTAAAAGTTTCATAACCTTCCAGTATAGTACTACAAAATTAGAATCCAGTGTTTAGATATATAAGTCTCTGCGGGGACAGTTCTCATTCAAACTATAACATCAACTATTGCTCTTGTCTTTGAAGATAAATATTATTTGAAGTGATTATTATTTTCTGACTTCACAGTTCATTACACGTTCAAGTCCACATCCAGAATGTTGTTCATCAACTACATTATTCAGTGCCAATCTTATTTCAGTTTCTAACTCTTAGAGAAACTCCACCTATTACATTAATGTTATCATGGAAAAGAATGAAGGGAAGTTCAAGGGAACTTTAGGCTGACCCTTAAGGAGACTATGACTCATGCTTCAGCTTTCCACTTGCTAATTGCTTATAATTTAGGTGAGCCTGTGTCTCTTGTTACTTTGTTCAAGGGTATGAATGAAAAGCATGTGCTAGTTTCTTTCATTTTCTTATTTATCTTTGAGGTTTAAAGGTTCACTAAAAAAAGATTCAACTATTTTCTAATTCTCAATAGACTCATTTCTTTTCTCATAATATAGACCAAAAGCTGCATTCCTCTGGCCTTGTAGAACAGGGCAAGGAAGACAAAAGTTAGTACCTCCAAGATAAAAAACAACCAAACCCCCAAATTGTTGTTCTGTGTGGTTCACATCAAATGATTCCAGAACACAGATAAGAGATTCATCAATCTACTGAGCTTCCTAGTGCATTGCATATTGATTGCTTATTGCTTTCTAACAGGCGGTAGATAGGAACAAAAATGAAAAGTAAGAAACCCCATACCCAGGAATCTGGTTAAAGCCTTAGCCAATAGAAAAAATCAAGAATTCCAGTACAAATAACAGCTACTACAGACTTCCCTCCTTTCCCTGTTTTTTTTTTTTTCTTTTTATTAGCTATTTTCTCCATTTTCATTTCAAATGCTAACCCAAACGTCCCCTATACCTGACCCCTGCCATGCTCCCTAACCCACCCACTCCCACTTCCTGGCCCTGGCATTCCCCTGTACTGGAGCATATGATCTTTGCAAGACCAAGGGCCTCTCCTCCCATTGATGGCCAATTAGGCTATCCTCTGCTACATATACAACTATAGACACAAGCTCTGGGGGGTGGAGAGGTACTGGCTAGTTCATATTGTTGTTCCTCCTATAGGATTGCAGACCCCTTTAGCACCTTGGGTACTTTCTCTAGCTCCTCATTAGGGGCCCTGTGTTCCATCCAATAGATGACTGTGAGCATCCACTTCTACTGCCAGGACTTTTCCTGCCCACCCTTGAACTGCCTGCCCCACTTACTCACATGCATCCTCTCAACCCTGTCATATCCTATACACTCTTGTATAAAATCTAACCTGGAGAATATCTACATGGTCTTCCTTCCCAGGAACCTCCTCAAACCCACTGGATTTAGCCTTGGTCCCACATCAAATTTCCTGACCCAGTCTGCCCAGACCTGCATAACTATGGCTTTCTTTTATGTTTAAGGATGCTAGTTACAAGATTACATGAAGAACATCTTCATGTGAAAAACATTGTCATTTTAAGAGACTTAACTGCAATTTTAAGAACTTATTTATAAATATAATTGCATTCCCCAGTTTAAGGAATATATAATATGTATATATTATATATATGTATATATATAATATATATAATATATATATGACAATATATATATAATATGTATTTAATATATATAATATATACTATATACTATATATATATATATATATATATATATATATATATATATATATATTGTCTTTGAGAACAGAGCTGCTCAAACTATTAAAACAAGTCTTCTTGCTCCAAAATAAGTATTTTTTTTAATTTCCTTCATATACTGAATCTAAATCTTTGTTAATAGTAAACAATGATGGTTTCATTTGCAATTGCATTATAGACAAATCTCATTTCTAAGTCCTTATATATTTGTACTGGATTTTCATCTTTACTGCATTAAAATCTCTGATTTGATATTTCTTCTCTGGACACTGTCAGAATTATCTAATTTTAACTCTGCTGAAGATAAATAGAAAGCATTGACAAAGAAAACACCTGTTTGAATGTAGCTATTCTCTAATCAAGACACATTTGCATATAATAACAAATGACACCAAGAAGAGAGGTTGGTTTTCTTTTATTACATTTTCAGAATGAAAGAAAAAAGGAATTTTGAACTTCTAAAAGGTTACAACAGGTTTACAAAATTCACAGGATTCCAGGAGGAAATAAACTGGAAATTAGGGACCATGAAGGAGCTCAAAACAGGTCAGAAAACTATCCCCATGTATTTGGTTAAGTCTTCAAATAATTATAAATGATTATAAATTAGAGGGCAAAGTGAACTAAAGCTTGGAACAGATTCACTTTGTTTATGTTATCTGCTTTTTAAGTGGTGCCCTAGCCAATAAAGCATATAAACATAACCTGACATTGTATCTATAAATTTCAAATGTCTATTACCTCGCAAGTGTAATATATCAAAGAATATATGAAACCTCTCTAAGAACCAGAATATATATATATATATATATATATATATATATATATATATATATGAATAAAATTATACTTATAAAAATTGATTTGATGGTTGATGGTGCTGGACAGATAACTCAGTAGGTACAAGGCTTTGCTGTTCTTCTAGACGACAAGGGTTCTATTTCCAGCAATCACATTTACTCACAATTGCTTTCAACTTCCAATTTCAGGGCATCTGATATCCTCCTATGGCCTTCCTTGACATCAGAAATACAAGTAACGATTCTCTAATGCAGGACCACTAAGGAGCTCACAGGCTGGAGAAGCAGCAGAGCAGCTGAGACAGGGCCCTATGGGCCTACATCAGCATTCAGGAGGTAGGGTTGTTCTTCAAACTCTGTGCACCTTCCCTGCCAGAGGAGAGCTTGCTTCCAGGAAGTGCTCTGCCAAGAGAATTCATGGGAGATTGCATTTTCTCTCCAGGGACTTTCTAAGGCAGGACCACTCAGGAGGGCACAGGCCACAGAAGGAGCAGAGCAGCTGGGACAGAATCCTATGGGCCTACATCTGCATCCAGGAGGTGGGGCTGTTCTGCATCCCTCTGTGCACTTGTCTTGTCAGGAGAGAACTGATCTCCCAGGAGTGCTGACACAGGCATACAGACTCATAGGAGGAAAAGCTCCAGCCAGAGACAGCAAGAACATCTAACACCAGATGTTACCAAAGAAACCAAGACTACTTGGTTTCATCAGAACCCAGTACTCCCAACACAGCAAGTCCAGGATACCCCAACACACCAAAACAAAACAAAACAAACAAACAAACAAAAAACAAGATTCAGATTTAAAATCATATCTCAAGATGCTGGTAGAGGATTTTAAGAAGGACATACATAACTCTCTGAAAGAAATACAGGAGAAGACAGCAAAACAGGTAGAAGCCCTTAAAGAGGAACACAAAAATCCCTTAATGAATTATATATAGTAGAACACAGGTAAACAGGTAGAAGCCCTGAAAGAGGAAACACAAATCCCTTAAATAATTACAGGAAAACACACCAAACAGGTGATGAAATTGAACAAAACAATCCAGGATCTAAAAATGGAAGTAGAAACAATAAAGAAATCACAAAGGGAGACAACTCTGGAGATAGAAAATCTAGGAAAGAAATCAGGAGCCATAGATACAAGCATCACCAACAGAAGACAAGAGATAGAAGAAAGAATCTCAGGTACAGAAGACTCCAAAGAAAACATAGACACTACAATAAAAGAAAATGCTTAATGCAAAAAGATCCTAACCAAAATCATCCAGGAAATCCAGGACACAATGAGAACACCAAACCTAAGGATAATAGGTATAGAGGAGAAGGAAGATTTCCAACTTAAAGGAACAGTAAATGTCTTCAACAAAATTATAGAGTAAAACTTCCCTAACACAAAGAAGAGATGCCCATTAACATAAAAGAAATCTATAGAACAACAAATTGATTGGATCAGAAAAGAAATTGCCCTTGTCACATAATAATCAAAACACCAAATGCACAAAATGAAGAAAGAATATTAAAAACAGTAAGGGAAAAATGTTAAGTAACATATAAAGGGAGACCGATCAGAATTACTCCAGACTTCTCACCAGAGAATATGAAAGCTAGCAGATCCTGGATAGATGTAATGCAGACCCTAAGAGAATGCAAATGCCACTCAGATTACTATATCCAGCAAAACTCTCAATTAACATAGATGGAGAAACCAAAGTATTCCATGACAAAACTGAATTTACATAACATCTTACCATGAATCCAGCCCTTCAAATGAAAATAAAGGGAAATCTACAACACAAGGAGGGAAAATATGCCCTAGAAAAAGCAAGAAAGTAATCTTTCAACAACACTAAAAGAAAATAGTCACATGAACAGAATCCTAACTCAAACAACAAAAACCACAGGAAGCAACGATTACTTTTCTTTGATATCTCTTATTATCAATGGACTCAATTCCCCAATAAAAAGACATAGACTAACAGACTGAGTAGGTAAATAGGACCCAACATTTTCCTGCATACAGGAAACCCGTCTCAGGGACAAAGACAGACACTACCTCAGAGTAAAAGGCTGGAAAACAATTATGCAATCAAATGGTCACAAGAAACAAGCTGGAGTAGACATTCTAATATTGAATAAAGCCTATTTTCTATCTAAAGTTCTCAAAAAAAAAAAGACAAGGAGAGACACTTCATACTTATCAAAGGTAAAATCTACCAAGATGAATTCTCAATTCTGAACATATATACTCCAAATGCAAGGGCATCCACATTCATAAAAACAAACAAACAAACAAACAAGCAAACAAACTTTACTAAAGCTCGAATAACACACCACAACCTACATAATGATACTGGGAGACTGCAATACCCCACTCTCAGCAATGGACAGATCGGGGAAACAGAAACTTAACAGAGACATAGTGAAACTAACAGAAGTTATGAAACAAATGGATTTAACAGGTGTCTTTAGACATTTTATCCTAAAACAAAAGGATCTAACGTTTTCTCAGCACCTCATGGTACCTTCTCCAAAAATGACCATATAATTATCCACAAAACAGAGCTCAACAGATACAAAAAATTTGAAATAACCCCTTGCATGCTATCAGATCACCACGGACTAAGGCTGATCTTCAATAACATCATAAATAATAGAAAGTCCACATAAACGTGGAAGCTGAACAACACTCTACTCAATGACAACTTGGACAAGGAAGAAATAAAGAAAGAAATTAAAGATTTTTTTTGAGTTTAATGAAAATGAAGCCACAACATACCCAAATTTATGGGACACAATGAAAGCAGTACTATTTGGAAATCTCACAGCTATGAGTACCTCAAAAAAGAAACTGGAGAGAGCATACACTAGCAGCTTAACAGCATACCTTCTAGCTCTAAAACAAAAAGAAGCAAATTCACCCAAGAGAAATAGACATCAGGAAATAATCAAACTCAGGGCTGAAATCAACCAAATGGAAACAAAAAGAACTATACAAAGAATCAACAAAACCAGGAGCTGTTTCTTTTATAAAATCAACAAAATAGATAAATCCTTATTCAGACTAACTAGAGGGCACAGGGAGAGTATCCTAATTTTAAAAATCAGAAATAAAAAGGGAGACATAACAATAGAAACCAAAGAAATGTAAAAGATCTTCAGATCCTACTACAAAAGGCTATACTCAACAAAACTGGAAAACCTGGATGAAATGGAGAAATTTTTAGACAGATACTAGGTGCCAAGTTTAAATCAGGATCAGATTACTGATTCTAAACAGAGCCATATCCCCTAAAAAATAAAAACAGTTATTAATAGTCTCCCACGCCCCCAAAAAAGCCCCAAACCAGATGCCTTTAGTGTAATGTTCTTGCAGACCTTCAAAGAAGACCTAATGCCAATACTCCTGAAACTACTCCACAAAATTGAAAAAATTGAAACAGATGGTACTCTCCCCAATTTGTTCTATGAAGCCAGTTACGCTGATACCTAAACCACACAAAGACCTGAACAAAGAAAGAGAACTTCAGACTAATTTCCCTTAAGAATATTGATGCAAATTTACAAAATAAAATTCTCACAAACTGAATCCTAGAACACATCAATAGGATCGTTCATCATGATCAAGTAGGCTTCATCCCAGGGATGCAGGGATGGTTCAACATATAGAAATCCATCAATATAATCCACTATATAAACAAACTCAAAAGAAAAAACAAAAAACAAAAAACAAAAACACATCATCATCTCACTAGATGCTGAGAAAGCATTTAACAAAATCCAACCATGCTTCATCATAAAAGTCTTGGAAAGATGAGAAATTCAAAGCCAATACTTAAACATAGTAAAAGCAATAAACAGCAAGATAGTAGCCAGGATCAAACTAAATGGAGAGAAACTTGAAGTGGTCCCACTAAAATCAGGGACTAGATAAGACTGCCTAATCTTTCTAGCTATCCAATACATTACATAAATTCCTAGCAAGAGCAATTAGACAACAAAAGGAGGTCAATGGGATACAAATTGGAAAGGATGAAGTCAAAATATCACTATTTGCAGGTGATATGATAGTATATATATAAGTGACTCCAAAAAATCCACTAGAAAACTCCTAAACCTGATGAGCAACTTCAGCAAAGTAGCTGGATATAAAATTATCAGAAACAAATCAGTGGTCTTTCTCTAGAAAGGATAATCAGGCTGAGAAAGTAATTAGGGAAATAACACCCTTCACATTAGTCACAAATATTATAAAATAACTTGGTGTGACTCTCACTAAGGAAGTAAGAGATCTGAATGAAAAGAACTTCAAGTCTCTAAGGAAAGAAATGAAGAAGATCTCAGAAGATGGAAAGATTTTCCATGCATGTGGATTGGCAGGATTAATATAGTAAAAATGGCCATCTTGCCTAAAGCAATCTACAGATTCAATGCAATCCCCATCAAAATTCCAACTCAATTCTTCAGAGTTAGAATTCATCTGGAATAACGAAAACATAGGAGAGCAAAATATATTCTCAACAATAAAATAATTTCTGGTGGAATCACCGTCCCTGATGTCAAGCTGTACTACAGAGAAATTGTGATAAAGATTGCCAGGTACAGCTGGGTATGGTGGCACACACCTTTAATCCCAGCACTAGGGAGGCAGAGGCAGGAGGATTTCTGAGTTCGAGCCCAGCCTGGTCTACAAAGTGAGTTCCAGGACAGTCAGGGCAACAAGAGAAACCCTGTTTTAAAAAAAGCAAAAAAAAAAAAAAAAAAAAAGATTGCCAGGTAGAGATACAGTGACAGACAGGTACATTATTGTAATAGAATTGTAAAGACCCAGAAATGAACCCTCACACCTATGGTCACTTGATGTTTGACAAAGGAACCAAAAGCATCCAGTGGAAAAAAGACAAAATTTTCAACAAATCATGCTGTCTCAACTTGTGGTTATCATGTAAAAAAATGCGAATTGATCCATTTTTATCTCCTTGTACAAAGCTCAAGTCTAAGTGATTCAAGGACCTCCACATAAAACCAGAGACACTGAAACTTATAGAGAAGAAATTAGGGAAAATCCTCAATCATATGGGCACAGTGGAAAAACTGAAAATACCAATGGCTTGTGCTGTAAGATCTAAAATTGACTAATGGGACCACATAAAATAACAAAGGACACTATCAAAAAGACAAGAAAGTGACCAACAGATTGGGAAAAGATCTTTACCAATCCTAAATCTGATAGGAGGCTAATATCCAATGTATACAAGGAACTCAAGAAGTGAGACTCCAGATAAACAATTAATCCTTTTAAAAAATGGGGTACAGATATAAACAAAGAATTCTTAACAGAGGAATACTGAATGACTGAGAATCACCTACAAAAATGTTCAACATCTTTATTCATCAGTAAAATGCAAATCAAAACAACCCCGAGATTCCAGCTCATACCAGTCAGAATGGTTAAGATAAAAAACTCAGTTGACAGAAGATGCTGGCAAGAATGTGCAAAAAAGGGAACACTCCTCCATTGCTGGTGGGATTGCAAGCTGATACAACCACTCTGGAAATCAGTGTAGGAATCCGGAGCCTCGGGGAGGGCAGGGCCCGCCCGCCAGAGCCTCCTCGGTGAGGGCTGGGCAGGCCGAAGCCCCGGGAAAGGCCGCGCCGGCCGCCGGAGTCCCGGGAAAGGCCGCCCAGGCTCCCGGGAAGGCTGCCCAGGCTCCCGGGAAGGCCGCCCGAGCTCCCGGGAAGGCCGTCCGGATCTGGGAAGGCCTGCGGCTCCGCCCCATTACAAGATGGCAGGACCGGCAGGCTGCCAGGGAGGAGAGCCTAGTGCGCATGCGCAGCTCTCTCCTCAGGCCCTCCTCAGGCAGTAGCCCTTCCCGAAGGGAAAATATGCTAATGAGGCACTGCTTGTAGTACCAATGAAGGGAAAATATGCTAATGGCTGTGGCTTGTGGCACCAATGAATGGGCCATATGCAAATGAGGTATGGCTTGGTGCACCAATCAGCAACCACTATGACACCCCTCCCCCTTCCCTGGGAGTGTATAAAAGCAGCAGCTCTGCTGCTGTCTGAGTCCTGGGAATCTACAATCAAGGTGCTCCTGAATAAAGCTGACTGAGAAGATCCCGGTGGTGGCGTGACTTTTCTTGCTGGTCGACTGAGGCAGGGAGGCGCGCCGCAAATCAGTTTGTCATTTCTTCCAAAAATTGGAAATAGTATTACCAGAGGATACATCAGTACCTCTCTTGGGCATATACCCAAAAGATGCCTCAACATATAATAAGGACACATGCTCCACTGTGTTCATAGCAGCCTTATTTATAAATCCAGAAGCTGGAAAAAACCCAGATATCCCTCAAGAGAGGAATGAATACAGCAAATGTGGTACATTTACACAATGGAGTACTACACAGCTATTAAAAATAATGAATTTATGAATTTTTTAGACAAATGGATAAATGGATCTGTAGGATATCATCCTGAGTGAGGTAACCCAATCAGAGAAGAACACATATGACATGTACTCACTGATAAGTGGATATCAGCCAGAATCTCAGAATACCCAAGATACAATTTGCAAAACACATGAAACTCAAAGTGAAGGAAGACCAATGTGTGGATACTTCAATCCTTCTTAGAAGGGGGAACAAAATATCCATGGAAGGAATTATAGAGACAAAGTTTGGAGCAGAGACTGAAGGAACAACCATCCNAAAAAAAAAAAAAAAAAAAAAAAAAAAAAAAAAAAAAAAAAAAAAAAAAAAAAAAAAAAAAAAAAAAAAACAAACACATGGTGGGACTCATGACTCCAGCTGTATATGTAGCAGATGATGGCTTAGTCAGTCATGAATGGGACCAAAGGCCCTTGGTCCTGTGAAGGTTCTATGCCCCAGTATAGGGGAATTCCAGGGCCAGGAAGCAGGAGTGGGTGGATTGATGAGTGAGGGAGGGGGGATAGGGCATTTTCAGAAAGGAAACCAGGAAAGGGAATAATATTTGAAATGTAACTAAATAAAATATCTAATTAAAAATAGAAAAAATACAACTAACATAGATTAAACATCCATAAACATAAAATGGAATAAAATTAAAAATAACTTGATTGGGGCTGTAGTGATGGCTCAGCCATTAAAGGCAAGACTCACAATCAAAAATAAGTTGCTAGATGGAGTTCAGGACTACTAATATATGTGAATAAATATAAAACCTGACATACACAGAGAAATAATTACATTATACTTGGGCATTATAACTAATTTTCTAATACTAATTTTAGCAATAATAGAAATATAATTGCAATATTTTGGTAGAAAAAAAACCTGACTCAATGAGTTCATCAACAACAACAAAAAATCTCTTGGATTTCAAAAAGCCTCAGAGAAGTATTCATTTTGACACAACTTTAAGCCCAGAACTCAGGAGGCAGAGGGATGTGGATTTCTGAGTTTGAGGCAAGCGTGGGCTATAGAATGAGTTCCCAGAATAGCCAGAGCTACATAGAAAACCCTTATCTTGAAAAAAAAAAAGGAAAAAAAATGGAAGGAATGAAGGAAGAGAGGAAAGAAAGAAAAAAGGAAGGAAGAAAGGAAGAATAGAAGTAAAGGAAGGAAGGAAGCACACCAACATGATTTTTCTAGAAAAACTCTGGGTAAAAACTAACAATTGTCTTTAATTTTAGATAGTAGGAACTTTTCATATATGGTGGCTAGTTTTTCATTTTTTTAATTACTTTTATATTTTTATTATAATCTATCTAGTCACTGCCCCCTCTCAGTCTGCCATCTCACAGCTCCTGATCCCATTACTACTCCCTACTGTTTCCAAGAGGATTTCTCCCCAACCTCTAGGCTTTCTCATTTTCTGGGGACTCTAGAGGGTTAGGGGTTTCTCCCACTGAGTGTAGACCAGCCAGTTCTCTGTTGTAAACTGCTGGCCTTCCTATGGGGTAGTCCTCCTCAGCTTGTTCCAGCTTTTCCCTAATTCAACCACAGGGGTCCCCTACTTCAGTCCAATGTTGGGTGTAATTATCTGCATCTGTCTCAGTCAGCTGCTTTTGGGGCCTCTCAGAAGAAAGCCATGCTACACTCCTGTCTGTAAGCATACCATAACATTAATAATATTGTCAGCCCATCCTTGAGAGAGGTTCCCAAATTGGGCGGTCACTGGACCGCCTTTCCCTCAGTCTCTTCTCTAATTTTGCCACTCAGTTCTTTTAGACAGGAAAAATTCTGGGTCAGAATTTATGACTGTAGGATGGCAATCCCATCTCTCCACTACCACCCTAGGTGACAACCATAACACATCAAAAAACCAAACTATACACTCTAACTTAAGGAATTGAGATGACACTCTTATAATTGCTTCCTGTTGAACAGTGACTAAGAATTCCTGTTTAGGGTAGAAGAAAAAGATGGTTAGTCCTTAAAAAGCTAGCTGAAGCATTTATTGTCCAGTCTCTGTGTTGTCAGTCAGTCAGTATCTGTGTGATCTATCATTTGGGATAGACTTTTTAAAGTTGATTTGCATGCATATTACAGAAAAATCAGTAACTGAGACAGTTTATGAGAATAAATCACCTGGGCTATTTACTTTGTAAAGACATTTATGTCTCAAATGATAAAAGATTTCCCCAAGTCAGATATAATCTTTATAAAATTTGTTGGTCACCATAGCTTTTCATTCTCTGTAGATACATAAGAATAATGATGTTCACACATTAAAACTATTGCAGGTTTCCATTCTAATGTCATCATGTTCTTAGATTATATTAGTTGGCCTACTTCCTCAATTTCTCTTGATAATACAGTGTCTCTTAGCTGATGTTATTTTTCACAAATAATGAAGAATATTTAGAGTTAACAAAGCATTATTTATTCTGTCTCTGTGGTGTCTCTTATTTTTGTTTAATAAATATCTCTTTTAAGAGATTCTTTCTACAATTGCTTGTCCTGTGGAATTATGTAGTATACCAGTAAGATGTTTTATATTGTGTTATGCAACAAATTGTTTCATCTTATTGGATACATATGCAGGAGCATTTTCAATCTTATTTCGGGCAGTTATCCCCATACTTGCCATTATTTTCAAAAAATATGTAATTACATAACCAGCCTTTTCAGAACTTAAATTTGTTGCCAATTGAAACCCTAAGTATGTGTCAATGGTATGGTGTATATGCATTTGTTTTCCAAATTCTGCAAAGTGAAAGAACACCTATTTTCCAGATGCTATTTTTCCATATCTATGAAATTACTACTGCCAGCAGATAACATAGTTTGGTTGTACAGAGAACACACAGGGCATTTTTAAAGTGTGGATTGCTACCAAGTGATAGAATATTTTCTATTTAAACATTTCCTGTTAACATGTTTCTAATAAAATTTTGAGGCATCTAACTTATTTCCTATGAGTAATTGGTCAATTTCTTCATTTTTTAAGCTAATGGACCTAACAAATCTCTACGAGATCAAATACATGTACTATATAATAGATTGTTTCTACTTCTGATGGCCTGTTGCAATTGTGTAAATAACAAAGTTATTTCTTATTATCAGGGACAAATTCAGAAGTCACTTTATACAAAACAACTCTTTCTGCAAGTAAAGAATCAATAATTAAGCCAGGCGTGGTGGTGCACGCCTTTAATCCCAGCACTTGGGAGGCAGAGGCAGGCGGATTTCTGAGTTCGAGGCCAGCCTGGTCTACAAAGTGAGTTCCAGGACAGCCAGGGCTATATAGAGAAACCCTGTCTCAAAAAACAAAAACAAAACAAAAACAAAAACAAATAAACAAACAAAATATCAATAATTACCTTAAGAGATTCAGAATAATATAATAATATCATAAGGATTACATACAATTCTGGATTTGAACTGACTTATGTTAACTTTTGATCACCTTACTTATTCTTGTCAAACTTTTAACCTGCTATCCCTATCCCCATCTTGTTTGTATCAGTGCAGAAAGTTGGTGCCTCTGGAATTGGTTTTCTTAAAATATGTTGAAGAATCAAATTAGTTCTTTTAAATAAACTGGATATATTTGATTTTCAGATATTTGTTATTAAATTTTCCCAAGTAGATACTACAAGCTCTTGGCCAATTTTCATTGATCACCTATAATGACATAGTCTCAACATTAATGATATATTCCTGACAACTAATATACTCTTAGTCTAACTTTTATAATTAATTCAGAATTTTTTTCTATATATGTCTTCAATTTTTACTTTGTTTATAAGCTAAGGAAATCCATTCTATAATACTATCTTCCCTTTGTATCATGAGTCCAGTAGGAGAATGAGTTCAAGGCAAAACAACTAAAGTATAATCAAGTTTAGGACTAATTTGCTCCACATATGCATCTTTGTTCTATAAGTGTTAACTTCCTTTTCTACTTCAGCTATTGGATATCATTTTAATGTTTAAATTTGAATTTCCTTGTAAGGTTTGAAAAAAATTTCTTAACTAATAAGTACTTAATTCAATTATAGGCCTAGGCCAGTTAATATCTCCAATTATCTCCCATTAATTTTTGAAAATTGGTAAGAATTTGCAATTGGTCCCTATGGATCTGTACTTTTTGTTTTTGTTTTTGTTTTTGTTTTTGACTGATTTTATACCCAAAGCACTAAGTAAATCTCTTCTTTGTATCTTTTTGCGATGCGCCTCCCTCGACCAGCAAGAAAGACACGCCACCACCAGGATCTTCTCAATCAGCTTTATTCAGGAGCACCTTGATAGTTGATTCTCAGGACCCAGAACAGCAGCAGAGCTGCTGCTTTTATAGTCTCCCAGGGAGGGGGAGGAGGTGTCATAGTGCCTCATTAGCATATTTTCCCTTCAGGAGGGGCTATTGCTTGAGGAGGGCCTGAAGAGGGAGCCCGGGTTTTCCCGAGCAACTGCCATTCCTGAGCAACTGCCATTCCTGAGCAACTGCCATTCCTGAGCAACTGCCATTCCTGAGCAACTGCCATTCCTGAGCAACTGCCATTCCTGAGCAACTGCCACTTCCTACATCTCCCCCCTCTTTATTAATTAAATATGAAGTCCTGCAAATCTGGTCAGCGAATACCCTGGCTTGGGGAAGCAGCATTTGACAAGTGACTGATAGGAAATCGGGCTACCATCAGTCACGACCACCAGTCTGTCTCTGCAGAGATCTGGAGTAGGAGGAGATACCACCAATTGTGAGACATTGTACCCGTCTCTGTATCTTTTTATCAGGGGGAGGATAGGTCAAGATGACATGAAACCTCCATGCAATTTGACATGCTCTCGAGGAATCTATCCTGTATGGAACATCCCCTGCACTGTATTGTGACACTCTGTCAGCAAAATTGAGTTTCCTTACTCCATCATCCTTTGAGGTGGTATAGTGGGAGTCATTAGGTCTGTCCCTAAAACGGGGAAGTATCGGCAAACCAGTCTGCTAGGAAATCATTACAAACTCTTAAGAGAGACCAACCAGAACTCAGGCAAAATGCCCTCATCTATGGCCATCAGGGCTCGAACAATGACAGTTTTCAGTCGGGCCTGAGTGCGTCTCATACTACATAACAACCAGAGGCAAAGTACAGAACCCGCAAACACCAGGACACCCCAAAGTAGCATCCTAGCCATTCTTTAGAAAAGGAAAAGGCATTGGACAGCCAAGAGGTAACGTCTCTCAAGGTGACAGGGTCGACTCTGGTGCCGTTCAGGATGGAAATCTGGATAAGGAGCTTCCAGAACAGTCGTTCTGCCTCTGCAGTCCAATTCCCTTGAAGATACTCTGACAACTCCCTGCTGAATCTTCCAAGGGTGGGGGCACTCTTTGTATCAGTGTCTCGGTATCCAAATTGGTTCTTTGTCCCTAGGAAAAAACACAAACCGCTCCCCTGGACTATGAAATAACCAGGTCTGGACCTAGCCATGACCCAGATTAAACAGAGATAGTAATGGAAAGGTTTTAATTCATAATTTGGTATCTTAAGGTAACATTAAATCCAATTAATGTCACCTAATAATCATTGGAAATCATTTAAAATCCTCAAATTATCCTTCCTAAACTCTATCTTTTGTGGCACTATTTGTTTTGTTCCTACTTTGGCTCCTAAATAATCTTAAAAAGCTATAGATATTAATCTTAACATCCTGTCCCGGTAAACTGCCACTCTCAGCTCTGCATCAAGCTGTCCACCTAGGTTAAGGAGGTGCTGCTTTATTGTGGGATGCCCATATTTGGAATAAGCCACAGGACTCCATCCTGATACCAATGAAACCATCTTATACATCCCACATGGACTCTTTTTATAGGAGAACGAAAGCTACCCTTCAAAGATACATTAAACAAAACATCCCTTTTCCTTGACTGTGGATGGCAATTGCAAAGATTTATTGGTTCCAAAAATCGTAAGAAAAACCATAGCATCCACACTAGTTTCACACCTGCTTTCAATGTGCCCTGATTCCAGGCAAAATCTAGGTCTCTGCCAAGTTTGTCCCAGCAGAGAACAGTAAGACTCCCCAATACCGCAAACCAAGGGGCCACGGTATCACACTCCTTCAAAAACCTTTCAAGGGTAGATTGTTTGATTTTTAAATTTTTTGCTATAAGCAGCTCCTGAAGAGCCAAAAAAATTGGGTGCGAATGAGAATTGCCCATAGTTACTTACTCCTTTTCTAACTGCACTCCTTTTCTTTATTGTCTCTCACCCAAGAACTTTCTCTTGTCCCATTTACCTGGGAACTTTATCCTTTTCTTTATTGTCTCTTACCTGAGAACTTTCTCTTGTCCCATTTACCTTGGAACTTTATACTTACTCTGCCTCATCCCTTACCAGGAACCTTATTGTCTCTTACCCGAGAACCTTATTGTCTCTTATCTGAGAACTTACTCTTGTCCCATTTACCTGGGAACTTTACTGAGGTTTATCTTCTTCTGACCTTTTCTTGCTTTACTTTTGAGCTGATACCCTTTATCATCTAGATGGTATAGCTCCCTCTCATTTTTAACAGCCTCCTCATCCACCTCTTCTTCCAAAGAGGAGTCGAGGTTGGAAAGCTGCAATTCCTTGAGAGAGGGGTAAATTCCCTTTTCTTGTTCCGCCTTAATATTTAAGAATAGGTTCTAGCCTCCCTTTGCTGTCAACAATATAGGAAACCATAACCTCTCTAAAATATTCCGGGAAGTTTACCAGTACCACCACTCCATAGCTGATGAGTTCTGATCCCACGAAGATAATCTTCAGTTCCTGAAGAGTTCAGATCCCACGAAGATCTTCTTCAGTTCAGATCCCACGAAGATCTTCTTCAGTTCATCTTCGGTTCCCAGGTTCTCAGCACCACTTACGGCGTGCCTCCCTGCCTCCGTTGACCAGCAAGAAAGTCACGCCACCACCGGGATCTTCTCAATCAGCTTTATTCAGGAGCGCCTTGCTTGTAGATTCCCAGGACCCAGGACAGCAGCAGAACTGCTGCTTTTATAGTCTCCCAGGGAGGGGGACGGGGTGTCATAGTGGATGAGGATTGGTGCACCAAGCCACACCCATTAGCATATTGCCCATTCATTGGTGTCACAAGCAGTGCCTCATTAGCATATTTTCCCTTCGGGAGGGGCTATTGCTTGAGGAGGGCCTGAAGAGGGAGCCCGGGTTTTCCCGAGCAACTGCTATTCCTGAGCAACTGCCATTCCTGAGCAACTGCCATTCCTGAGAAACTGTCATTCCTGAGCAACTGCCATTCCTGAGCAACTGCCGCTTCCTACATCTTTTACGGAGAAATCTGTATCCCTCAGTATGGATAAAACATCAGCATCAGAATCACCCAACAAAACATCATCCATGTAATGATAAATGATAGACTGGTAATTTATGATAAATGTGTCATTTATGTAAATGATAAATGATAATTTGCCTAAAAATTATATCTGATGGTTGTTGGACAAAATATTGTCATAAAGTTGGACCACTTATTCTCCCAGAAAGTAATGTCCAATGGTACCCTTTCATTAGACAACTCTTGTTCAGAGTATGTCCCGAGAAATCAAGCCTTTCCCTATCATGCTCATGTAAGTATATTGTCAAAAATCAACCATTCAAGTCAATTATTATTATAAATTCTGATCTCAGTAACAAAAATGATAAATGAAGTGTAGACTGCAAAGACTCATTGGTTGAATTAGTTTATTAACTGCTATTAAATTTGTTATCATTCTTTGTTTACCTGATTTCTTTTTTTTACCACAAATATAGGGGAATTCCTTGGGCCAGTAGATTCTTGTATCATTTATTTAAGTGTCTGCAAATTTTCCTTTGTTATGGGCCACTTGTTCTTGCCACACTTACTTGTTTGATAACCACTGTAGGGGCAAGGCAATTGGTATGTCAGCAGTGGCCCATTTTTTTGAAAATTTGAAACTCAGTCCCTGTGATGTCCTATATTTAGAGAATGGGCACAGCTTGTGAATGTTCTTGGTCATCCTTATCCATACCTTCCCCCAGAGTATCTACTGTGTCATCACTATTTTCTTTTTCATTTTTTTGTCCCTAGAATTACAGTAATATTAATTTGAGTGCTCCTTTGTGGTTAAAGAACCCTTCCCCACAAGTTTACGAGTGTGTTATTCACATAAGGTTACAACTTCCCTGTTTGCTTTTCTGGTCCCATACAGTTAGTCTATGGAAAATCTATTTCTAAACTTTTTGCCATTGGAATTGCAGGAATATTAATTTGAGTACCCCCATTGTTGTAAAAGATACCTTCCCTGCAAATTTATGGGTATGTCAGCCATATAACACCTCAACTTCCCTGTTTGTCCTTCTGGTCCCACATAGTTAATCCATTCAATATTTGGTCTTATTTGTGATAATTTCCAAGTTCCTACTAGCCTTGTGTAAACTTTCTGAAGTGGCTAATCTGGATTCTAAACCATTTGTCAAAATAAACTAATGTCAGCTCCTCTATCCACCAAACCTTCTATATCAACACCATTCATTTGTGCCATTAATTTGGATCTTTAATCATTTGATGGAATAAGTTTTCCAGTAGTCTACAAGCCCCTGTTCTTGCTATTGCAGCACCTTTCCTTTGATGTAAGGAAACAACAGCTGAATAACTCTATTCTCTACACTAATTTGCATCTACTTTTTTCACAAATACCATAATTTTAACTTCTTCCTTGCTATCCCCATTTATTGTACCTGAATGCAGAATACATGATTGAGAAGTTATTCCAATTTGTCCTAAGATTATTCCTAATGTGCCTGAAGTTAATGGACCATAAACACCAGTGGATACCTTGTAATATTCACCTTTTAGGGATAGTATAAGAAGCATATGTCTGGCCAGATCCAAAGTTGTACTTCCTTCTGTAGCATGTATAAGATAAGGAATACTTAAATACAATGTGATTTTCTTGCCTACTTGGTACCTCTTGGCTGATCAAAGGAAAACATATCAGTCTGTTGAAGGACTTTAAGCTGACAGAATCCTCTGTTCGTTTTCCAATGACAAGAAGGTACTCCCTATGTCTCTCTAGGACATACAATACTTATAGCAATGTTTGCCCTGTCCACAGTGGCTACAATATTCTAGAAGCCTTTGTGTTTCATTGTAGACAAAACATGTTTATTCTCATCTACTAACACCATATTCTTCAGAGTCAACATACGTGGTATTTTGAATTCTGAATTATCTGGTCTTATCATTTCTTTGGAAATTGCCAAATTCACCATAAGTAAATCATAGGGCATTTTTATTCCTGGGACATCTAGCTATGCTTCGCTCCTATAATACTGGTATGATGCTCTTGAGAGCCAATAAGAATTGTCTCTGTTATTCATTTTTCTCTTGGGGCTCCAGTGCTTTCAATGCTCTGATTGTTTTCATACACTAAATATTTACATTTTCAACTGTCAGAATCTTTAATCAATGACTGTCTGGTTTCAGGGTCTGAAGTGGCTGTATTTATGGCTGAATCTAATCTTTGTAAGAAGTCAGTAAAGGCTTCTGAGGAACCCTGTATTTCCTTAGTAAATGAGGTGGATTCATTTCCCAGCTCCTCAATTATATCTCAAGCTCTTCAAGTTGTAACACAACATTGTTCAATTGCTCCATCATCAGATAGGATTTGTTATTGGAGGTCAACCCAGCTTTTTCACATTTTTTTAAGGAACAGAGAATGCAAGCTATACGACACAATGGCATCTTTGTAATGCTTTAGATCTAGCATTTCTATTGGATATCAAGTCAACTCATTATAAGCATGACTATGATTATTAGCAGTTATTTCCTGCACAAAGCCTGGGAAGGCTGAAGTTGTCTGTGTAGCCCCAAGAAAATTATCTGGCAGTGCACTTTGCTGAACACTAACTCATTATCCCTCATGCTCTTCTCATCCCCTTGTCTCACAGAGGTGTTCTGGTCACCTGGCAATTAAAGAATATAGAACATGCAGGGCAGTAGTTTCCTTCCCTCTTTCATCATGTTAATTCCAGATTTCCAACATCAAGGCTGAATCCGGCTATTCTCCCTCCAATGTATCTTTTTTATTTCCAAGCACTTCAACCTCTATCTACAAGCTCTCTAAGGACATAGCCAACTCTGTAATCTATTCTAACAGAAGAGAATTGGGTGAACTTTCTGAGTTTTTAGGTTTCCCTACAATCTTTTTCAAAGTTAAGACTTCATGAAGACTATGAAGCAAAACCAGAAAACTCTCTGGAAGCAAGGCAGGAGACCAGTCAGTGGCAGTTGCCATTATTTTGCTGACCTCCGTAAACAACATTGAGAACTCCCCAAAAACCTTGCCTTTTTTTCTATTACAGTATAAGTGAAGTTACCTACTATGTGGAGGCCATGTAGGGCACCACCTGTAAGCTTAGTGTTTTTTTTCAATACTCACTTTATATAGGGTACCTAAATGCTTTAACCTCATTTCTAGCCCACCAACTAGAGGTTGGGGAGAAAGAAGGGTAATAGGAAAAAGGTGTTGTGGACTTGTTTACTGGTAGTTATTTGGGTGATTCAACAATTCATTGTCAGGATACCAGAAGTCAAGTTCAATAACAAACATGGAACATGAATCAATAATGACAGCTCAATCCAGGAGAAACCACAAAGCTCTGTCATGTAAATAGAAGTATGGGGCAGTGAGCTGTGCATAGCCTGATATCCCCAGTCGAGTAAAGGTCTGGGACCCCAGAGACCAGGTAGGTGGTGATTTCCGTCTGCATGGGATAGAAGGTATTCAAACATGCCTCCTGAGCCACTGGATCCTGTTACAGCTACAGCCTCCCAGGACCCCCCACAGAGAGGTATGTGTCCATCAGTCAAGTAGGGGCAGCACCAAGCCCTCCTGCATGAAAATAAAGTTTCCCTCAAACTCTCAGACTAAACTAATGACAAGTCCCTTTTGTCAGACCCTTACCCACCCCAAAACTGTATATAAGAATCCTTTCTGGAAATATTAAAGGTGTGTGAGAACTACTCCATCATCTAAGACTTCTGTCCTAAGAGCTGTAATACTCAGAAAGAAGTCTGCTTCTCTGAAGTGCTACCTGAAGCTCAACTGAACTCCTTGCTTGCTGGTCGACCTTTTTTTGGCCCAGCCAAACCCAACTCAGTGCAGAGAATCATGGAGCAACCAAGTAACCAGGAAGGCATGACAGAGATAGATGAAGCACAGTGGAACCACAGGGACACTGACCCACCCACAACATTTTTGACCCCAAAATTACCTTGTCTACAAGAAATGCAGAGCAAAGACTGAGGGACTAACCAAATAGTAATTGACTCAACTAGAAATCCATTCCATGGGCAAGCACTAATCCCTGACACTATTAGTGATACTCTGTTACACTTGCAGACAAGAGTGTAGCATAGCTATCCTATGAGAGGCTCCACCCATCAGCTGAGTCAGAAGGATGCAGAGACTCACAGTCAAACAATGGATAAAGCTTTAGGACACTTATGGAAGAATAGGAGGAAGTATTGTAGCCCCTATGTTGATAGAAACTTTACAGGAAGACCAACAGTGTCTACTAACCTGGACTTTTGTGGCTCTCAGATACTGATCCACCAATCAAAGAGCTTACATAGGCTGAACCTAGGCCACTCAAACATATGTAGCAAATGTGCAACTTGGTTTTCATGATGGTTCTGATCAACTGGAATGGGGGCTATCTCGAAGCTGTTGTGTGTCTGTATGGTATGTTTTTCTAGATGGGTTGTGTTTCTGCACTCCATGCAAAAGGATGCAATTAGCCCCCCAGAGACTTGTTGTGCCAGGGTGGGTGACTATCCTGAGGTGGCTTCCACCCTCTCAAAGTAGAAGGGGAAGAGTGATGAGGGGGACGATTGTGAGAGGGGGTAACTAGTAGGGACAGTGATGGAAATGTAAAATTAATAAAGAAAAATAAAGAAATTAATTTAAAAAAGAATTAAGAACACAATGTTAATGAAGCAATGTTGTATTGACCATTTGAGATAGATTTTTTTTCACTCAGAATAATTTCTCTGAGATCTGTCAGATTTTTAATATTGTTTATTTGTTTTTCATACTGTGTATTATTTCATGTCATGATATATCATATAGTTAATTGTACTTTAATTATTTCCTATGTAGCATAATTACAAATGAAACAAATGAAAATCTTTATGCACAGCAAAAGAAGATAAAGTTCCATGGCAGAAGAGATAGTTCCGTTGTTAATACTACTTGTCACTCTTGTATGAACCTTTCTTCAATTCACACAACTGACTTGTGAATTGTGACAGTCCCTATTTCCAGTTTCATATGATCTTAACCACTCTTTTGTGTTTTGTGGTCAGCAGAAAATATGAATAAGTAATAAATAAACTTTTTAAAAACAACAAAAACTATGGAAATACTTGTTCTAAATCAAAATGGTTAAAACTGAAATTCATGATTATAGTAATACTAAAGAATACATTTAGTTCTTGTTTTCTCAATATATTGCCTTAAGGGATATTATTGAAATTAATAGATGCATACACAAAATATACATGATATAGTATACATAAAGTACATTATAATAATAGTATTAAGTATTTAGTTCACATTAATTTATATATATTTTACTGAAGAAGAGAACAATAATTTTTAGTTTATATTCATTTTATTTAGATGTTTTCATTTACTAAATTGGGTGTGCCTTTAAAATATATACATTTCTAATTAATTTTATAAAGAAATATTTCAAAATAGTGTAAATTAATAAGAACATAAAATTTTTCTTAAACTAAGTTTTTTGAAAACTTCATATGTAAATACTGTACATATGAATGTATTTTTCTGGTGTTCAGATCAATAACTCTTTACATTTTCCCCTTGAGATATATTCTCTAGCTGAATGTGTTCATAGTTTGGTGAACTTGGCTCCCTCCTACCCTGGGAAAACCAGTTGCAGTGGTCTACATAGATTCTTTTTAACTGAAGTCCAACCAGAAAGTCCAGTTAGGGAAAAGGAATCCAATGGCAGGCAACAGAGAACAGAGACAGCCTCTTCTCTAGTTGTTAAGGGACCCACACGAAGACCAAGCTCCATATTTACTATGAATGCCACCTCTTCTCTGAGAAGAAGGGAATGGAGACAGTAGGGTAAAGTATTTGTAAGGATGTTAGTGGGAGGAAAGAAGGGTCATGGTGCAATAGGGATGTAAGGTGAATAAGCATAAATAAAAAAATAGTCTGGGATCGTTAATTTTTCCTTATATCTCATATCTCCAGTGCAGAGCCAATATGCAAGAAAGGTCATGCCTGATAGTTTATGTATTTTCTGAGTATTTGAACTTAGGTTCTTTTACTTGTGTGGAAGTGCTCTTAACACCTGAATTCTTATTTCTCAAGTTCTTCACTTAAACTTTTCATTACGTTCATTTTGAATATATTTGCCATTGTTATAATATCTTTCCTCATGATTTATTAAAGTTGTTTCATATTTAGCTAACATAAATTTTATGAAAATATACTTATACATTTCTATCTCTAAATGAAGATCTAGAAGAATTTCTTGTTTTTATTTTTGTAATTGCTAGAAGTTGAAGTTTCCTTGTATTCCTAACTTGACTTCTTTTTATGGCTAGCAAAATAAGGTATGGTGTTACATGTCTACAGGTCAAAAATTTTGGAGGCTTATGAAGGATAGGGCTGTCTTGGTTGCAAAACAAGCAGAAGCAGAAAACATAACATTAAAGTAATTGGTAAGACTGCTTGTTTCAGTGCCTCTGTAATAATACAGTCTGTTTTCAAGTTTTTGTTTCTCAAGATGAAGGTGTTAAATTGTACATTATTTTTGTTTTAACTTAGAGCTTACTGAGTACTTCAGAAGTTAAATATCTTTCTATATGTACACATTACTGTCCAATTTTTTAATATAAGAAATATTTAACTGCAATTCACCCAATTTTAGTTTTCTTCATAACAAGGTATCTATTATTCTCAATTTTAGAATACCATGGTATTTTTCTTCTTACAGGTGGAGGAATTGGAAGCCATATTACTGTTCTGCAATCCTTGCACAGAGAGAGGAGATTGGCTAAATGCTTTTTAATTTAATTTTCATTACTTAATTTCCCTATTTTTAAAGTTTCTTCTTGACTGCAAATCATTCTTTTAGTGATGCATTTAATAAGGAAATTGTTGACAGTGGTTTCTATGCCTCTAGGAAAGAAAACAATTGTCTGTAAGATGGACACTCTAGTGAGTCACAGGTGGTGGTTTTTTGAATGCTTCTCTTGCAGCTTAAGTCTTTATATTGTCATTGTACTTTAAGTACATAGTGGTGTTTTTATTGTCCTTATTCATGATTTAAATAGTCCTTATCACTTTTGTCTACTACACTTATGTTGCAGAGAGTGTTTTGTGAGTGTTAATTTTGATTTTCAATAAATCAGGTTGTAACATTGATTCCTTTAAATGTATTGAAAGATGATTTTCTGTGTGTAGAGTTTTGTGGANTCATTGTACTTTAAGTACATAGTGGTGTTTTTATTGTCCTTATTCATGATTTAAATAGTCCTTATCACTTTTGTCTACTACACTTATGTTGCAGAGAGTGTTTTGTGAGTGTTAATTTTGATTTTCAATAAATCAGGTTGTAACATTGATTCCTTTAAATGTATTGAAAGATGATTTTCTGTGTGTAGAGTTTTGTGGATGTTGAGGTAGGCAGGATTTGTGAGAAGCTGGGGAACAGAAATAAATTGCCAGTACATATTGATAAAAAATATTTCATAATTTATAAAATTTATAATACTTTTTTTTTTTTGGTTTTTCAAAACAGGGTTTCTCTGTGTAGCCCTGGCTGTCCTGGAACTCACTCTGTAGACCAGGCTGGCCTGGAACTCAGAAATCCGCCTGCCTCTGCCTCCCGAGTGCTGGGATTAAAGGCGTGCGCCGCCACACCCAGCTTTATATTTTTTTATTTGCCAAAAAGTATTGTTGTTGTTGTTGTTGTTGTTGTTGTTATTTTCAGCATCATGAGAAAGTGTTGATAGTTTTTGTGTGTAGGAATTCTTTTCTGACCATCTATTGAAAATGATATGCATCTATTCTTCATGGCTCAGTGATGAAACACTGTGTTCAGCTATCCTGTTTCATTTATTAATTCATTTGCTTATGGGTTCACAGGTACTTCTATGGCTTAGCTATCATCAGTGGTGTTACATTAAATATGAGTACATTAGTGTCTGTATGCTTTTTTTGCATATAATAAGAAAGCTGAAGCATATGGTAGTCTTAATTTTAGAATTTGAGGATTCTCTATACTAACTTCCAAGTTGGCTGCATTTTAAAATATGTGTTTGACCCACAATTCTTTTTTTTTTTTCTGTTAAGTTAACATCTTGTGTTAATGCGGATAATCATTCCAGCTGCTGTGAGATGAAGTCACAATACAACTTTAAAACAGAGCATTTTTCCATATTTTTTTGCATTTTTTGAAAATTGTCTATTCAGTTCATTTATTAATA
The DNA here is from genome assembly GCA_902729485.2 of Mus minutoides. Lineage (NCBI taxonomy): Eukaryota > Metazoa > Chordata > Mammalia > Rodentia > Muridae > Mus > Mus minutoides. The sequence goes on along the minus strand of LR752657.1, from coordinate 30,605 downwards.
TATTGTTTGAAATATTTTTAATGTTCATATCTTTAGTTCTTCCACGTTCTGTTTGCCAATCACTAATCATATGAATATTTGACAACTATTTTCTCTAAGTCTGATAATCAATTTAATTTCTGCTTAGAAGCCTTTAAATTTAATGGAATTTCTATTACCAAATATTGATGTTATTTTCTTCCTTATAAGATTCATGTTCAAAAGTCATTACCTAAAGGTAAATTGCTAAGTGATTTTCCTGTGTTGTTTTTGTAAGATGCTCAGTTGTAGACCTTACATGGATCTATTTTGAATTGGCTTTTATATAACGTAGAACCATGTATCTAGTTGAACCTTCTAGATATCCAACTTCCTAACCCTGTCAATTAAGCATAATGTTTGCACTCCAGTATTTATTTTGGAAAATTGCTCAAGAACCAGATTGTGGTGTTGTGGGTATTTTGGATCCTCTATTCTGTTGTGATGGTCTTCAGGTCTTATTTTGTGTCAAATGTAAGCTACTTTTGTTAAAATAGCCCTACATTGTAAATCAAGGTTGAATATTTTATTATTATCATTAAGTTTTGTGCTCAAGATTATTTTAGCTACTGTGAAACTGATGTTCTTTATTTAAAATTCAGGATGCTTTTTCTAATTCTTACAAGAATGTCACAGAATATAGTTGCTGTATGCAATTCTATAGATGGCTTTTAACAGTGTGATCATTTTAATGTGTTGGTTCCTGGAAGTACTGGACCATTACACCTTCTCCGCTGTCCTCATGATAGTCTTTTATCACATTTGTAGTAAAGATCTTTCTTGTCTTTTAGACTTGTCCTTAGAAATTATGGAAGTGTTTAAGTGTATGGCTGTGTCATATGTTCATTCCTTAATGAGTTTATTGTGGATGGAGTAGCAAGTTAATAAGTTTTGTATTTTTTTATTGTACTATTTTCTTTAAAAGTTTTTCATATCTAGTGGATTTTTGGAAAGTTTTAATGCACAAGGTAATATCTTAAGCAAATATCTATTATTGTAGTAACTTTTTTTTTAATTTTTTTTATAGAAATAAGATTTTTTTTTTAATTTTTATTTTTCATTTACATTTCACATGTTATCCAGAAATTTTCCCTTACCCTCCCGCGTCCCCGCCCTGCTCCCCTACCCACCCCCTCCCACATAATGGCCCTGGCCTTCCCCTGTTCTGGGGCATATAGAGTCTGTATGACCAAGGGGCCTCTCCTCCCAATGATGGCCAACTAGGCCATCTTC
>LR752657.1:0-21983 GCA_902729485.2 Mus minutoides | reverse complement strand
CCAGCAATACCTCTACTTGGCATATATCCAGAAGAGTTTCCATCTGGTTATAAGGACACATGTTCCACTATGTTCATAGCAGCCTTATTCACAATAGCCAGAAGCTGGAAAGAACCCAGATGTCAATCAACAGAGGAATGGATACAAAAAATTTGGTACATTTACACAATGGAGTACTACTCAGCTATTAGGAACAATGAATATATGAAATTCCTAGGCAAATGGATGGAACTGGAGGGTGTCAAACTGAGTGAGTTAACCCAATCACAAAAGAACTCACATAACATGTACTCACTGATATGTGGATACTAGCACAGAAGCCTAGACTACCCAAGATACAACTTACTAAACACATGAATCTCAAGAAGAATGAAGTTCAAAATATGGTCTCTGTGCCCTTCCTAGAATTAAGAACTAAGCACACACTGAAGGAGTTACAGAGATCATGTGTGAAGCTGAATCAAAAGGATGGACCAACCAGTGACGGCGGCTGCCAGGGATCTCTCCCATAATCAGCCACCAAAATAAACACTATAGCATATGCCAGCAAGATAAGGCTGAAAGGGACCTGATATAGCTGTCTTGTGGGAGGCTATACCAGTGCCTGGTAAACACAAGTGGATGCTCACAGTCAGCTATTAGTTGGAACACTGGACTCCCAAGGTAGGAGCTAGAGAAAGTACCCAAGGAGCGGAAGGGGTCTTCAACCCTCTAGGTGGAAGAATAACATGAACTAACTAGTTCCCCCTGCGCTCATGTCTCTAGTTGCATATATGGAAGAAGGTGGCCTAGTTGGCCATCATTGGGAGGAGAGGCCCCTTGGTCATACAGACTCCATATGCCCCAGTACAGGGGAATGCCAGGGCCATTACGTGGGAGGGGGTGGGTAGGGGAGCAGGGCGGGGACGCGGGAGGGTAAGGGAAAAGTTCTGGATAACATGTGAAATGTAAATGAAGAAAATATCTAATAAAGATAAAAAAAATGAAAAAAAATTGCTTTAATTGATTAGAATTGTTTTAATTATCAAAATGCAAGTGGTAATAAGTTTGGTGGTTATGGTATCACAAATATCTGTGATAGAGGTCATAATAGAACATGTCTAAAGAAAAAAGAGCTGGTAATTTGAATCAATATATACTTTTGATAATTTCAGGTAGCTGGACCCACTGCTATTCTTGGAGAGGGGCTCTGTATTTTTGTTAACAGGAAAAAAGAAAAGGCTTTAGAAACCTTCTAAAGTGTATATGGTTCAGATATATTGGAGAAAGATCCCATAAAGATCTTGGTTACATACAGGAAAGAAAAAATTAAGAAGGCCAAACAGGACAGGTAACATGCTGATGCCTCCACATGGGAACAGTATTGAAACTAGCTTAGACATAAACATGTCCAAGCCAGAGCCAGGCGTGGTGGCGCATGCCTTTAATCCCAGCACTCAGGAAGCAGAGGCAGGTGGATTTCTGAGTTCAAGGCCAGCCTGGTCTACAGAGTGAGTTCCAGGACAGCCAGGGCTATACAGAGAAACCCTGTCTCGAAAAACAAAAAATCAATAAAACAAAAACAAAAATGTCCAAGCCAAAACCTCAGCTAAAATTAGCCAATAAATTTTGTTGGTTATGGAATCCTTAAGATTCATCATGTCATCTTTCATTCTGCATTTTGCCAGATGTGGACACACACAGCCAACTATCAGACTGAACATGGGGGCCACAATGGAGTAATTAGGGCAAAGATAGAAGGAGCTGAAGGGGTGTGTAACCTCATAGGAAGAACCATGTCAAGCAACCAGGCCACTCTAAAGTTCCCAGGGACTAAATCACCAACCAATGAGTACACATAGGGGTACGCATGACTCCAGCTGGATAGGTAGCAGAGGATTTTATTACATGGCATCAATGGGAGAGGAGCCATTTGGCCCTGTGGAGGCTTGATGAACCACTGTAGGAGAATGATAGGGCTCTGAGACAGGAATGGGTGGGTAGGTGGGGGAGCACCCTCATAGAGGGAGTGGGGAGGGGGATGGGCAGTTGTGGAGGGGAAACTGTGAAGAGGGATAACAATTGAAATGTAGAGAAATAAAATAATCAATAAAATTTAAAAAAATAACAGAAAGAAAAGAGCAGAGCAGGGAGAGTCTCATGGCAGAGTTTCTTTTTTTTAAGTTTATTAATATTATTCTTCGATCATTTATTTACATTCCAGTCAGTTCTGTTTAGTTACTTGGGAGTCACTGCAGTGAGTACGATGAAGTGAAGTTGAGTTTGCTCTGTAGATTAGTGCAGGACAACAGAGATAGTTAAAGCCAGAATCAGAAGGAGTCAGGAGTATAGAAGAAATTGCCAGAACTAGTTTAAGGCCAAGCAGAGCAGTTCAGTGAGAAGCCAAGAGAAGCCAGATTGAATCAATCAGCTTGGAGAGGAATTTGAGCTAAATAAGTGGAGTTGAACCAGCAAGCCAGAGTTCAGAAAGAACTAGAGGGGGTAAGCTTATTCAGCAGTAAGACTCAAAGACAACAAGCATACCTGGCAAATAAAAGTAACTTTTATACATACTTATGCAAAAATCACTTATTTTATAAGAATGTAAAAATTGTTATGACCTGGAAATGCAGTTAAAAGTTAAAAACATGAAAATTATCAAAGACAGAAATATATCAAAGTTACAGAATAGTTTAAATTAATCCTGGAATTCTAAGTACCTTTACTCTTGATTATTTAATGATGTGATATGAAATCTGCAGCAGCTTGTATGCTGAAAGGATAGATCTCAATACTCAGAGGTGTGATGTTTCAAAAGTACTTGATCAAAAAATAGTCTCATTAAATCAATTAATAAACCCATTGAAGTTGGGCAGTGGTGACGTATGCCTTTATTCTCTGCACTTGGGAGGCAGAGGCAGATGAATTTCTGAGTTCGAGGACAGCTTGGTCTACAGAGTAAGTTCCAGAACAGCCAGGGCTATACAAAGAAACTTTGTCTTGAAAAACCAATCAATCAATCAATCAATCAACCTATTGAAAGATTCATAATATAGTGGCTTTATAATACGTTAGAACAAATAAGCAGTGAGGATCACAGTCATAAACTGCTCAGAGGTATGGAATGGATAGATATACTTTCGGCTGGGCAGTGGTGGCACACGCCTTTAATCCCAGCACTTGGGAGGCAGAGGCAGGAGGATTTCTGAGTTCGAGGCCAGCCTGGTCTACAGAGTGAGTTCCAGGACAGCCAAGGCTACCCAGAGAAACTCTGTCTTGAAAAAAAAAAAAAAAAAAAAAAAAAAAAGAAAGAAAGAAACGCCCCCCCACAAGAAAGATATACTTTCTCTTGATTTTTCTCTTGATTCTCTCTCTCTCTCTCTCTCTCTCTCTCTCTCTCTCTCTTTCTCTCTCTCTTCTCCTCTTAATGCCTCATCACAAACCTATAATTTTGGATGAAATAAGCTTTCATATTCTAAAACCCCTGAAGAGCAATGATCCCACAACAGATCTATGTTTTTTGCAAGTTTCTTATTTCAAGGTCATTTTCACTAACAAAAATTACTAAACACTAAAAAAAAATCCACACATATTAAAAGATTAATCTCCATACTGAAACTTTTGCTATAACAATGGATCAATGTCATATATAACTGATTTCACATTTGTTTGTTATAGAGTTTCCAAATAAAAAATAAAATTTAAAAAGTTTCTTCTTTTATCATTTGTAATGGGGAAATATATATGGAAAATCTACATATCCAACATTGAGAGACTGCTGAAATCTATCATTAAATATGTTTTCATTAATAACGTGATACAGCCATTAAAATCGTGTTTCTTATATAAATAAACAACAATGCTATTTACTTTGTGATGAAAATATATCAATATAAAATAAAAATTTTTCAAATGTTCATATTACTATCCCATTATAAACAAACCCCAGGATATTTAAAAACATTTTATATTGTTCAGTACAAATAAATATAAAAATATAATTGATCATAGAATAATTACTAGACCAGAACATTTATATTCATAGGTATTTTAAAATTATTCTTCATATATTTTGAACACAGATTTTTTGGATAATATAAATAAATTTTACATAAAAAATCAAAGTACTTTAATTAAATGAAATGTCTAACATCCATTTTTAGTGGATGTGACATCACTCAATAAGTATCTATATGCCATTAATAAATATGCATATTTCACTATGTTCTGGATTTGAATGTGGCTTAATGAAGAATTAGCTTGACTTGGCATGAGTTCATTTTCTAGAAACACATATACATGCTAGGACATCATGTCAGACATTTTACAAGTTGCATTAAAAATGGCCATTATCTACATGGAGCATGAAATATATATTGCCTCCTTGTTTAGAAACATATTAAATATATGCTTAATGAAAGATACATTTTTTCTTATTTATTTTTAAGCACAATATTGCTCACATGCAAATTAGGTGTATATAAAAGCCTTAGGACACAAAATTCTTCTGAAAATTATTGAATGCATACTGATTTTCAAATAGTCCAATAAACTTTAGACATATATACTTAAAATTGTTTACTAAAATAGTCCTATAAATTTTAGACATATATAAACTTAAACTTGTTTAAGTGTAGTTGTTTTTATTTTGCAATTATCTATAAACCTTTGTAATTTACTTCCAAAATACAGTCCATAATCATGAAACAATAATCTTCATTGTTACCATTATGAAAGCACAAGCCACACATGGGAACACCCCAAAATGTGCAGGTGACGTTAAATATTTATAAATTTAAAAATGCATCTAGCTTATTTGATGTATTTCACTATTATATAACATAAACTGTTTACCTATTATATAAATAATATCAATATTAGTGTTATATTCACAGTATCTAATTATAAGTGTACATTCTAACATATGAAGCTGAACATTTTGATAGATATTTACATTGTTTCTACTTATTCTGTGTCACAGTGTGTGATAAGCAATATATATATATATATATATATATATATATATATATATATATATAATTTAGATTTTATTTAGAAACAAAACAACAAAACTTAAGGTTCTATTTTTTTTTTTTTCCGCACAAATGTTGGACCTAAAATTTAAGGCAGTATGCCAGGAAAATATTCACCATACAAAAGACTTCTTAACATCTGCGTAAAAGCTATGATATTTCTCTGAAGTGCAAATTGTAGAACAATGATTAAATCTGAAATATATACACATAAATAGAAATACATACTTTGTTCATAGATTGGAACCATCATTAAAATGTCTGTATAAAACAAAGCAAGGTACAATGCAGTGACTCACAAAATCCTCTTGCAATTTTTTTTCATAGAAAAAAGGAGAAAACACACACACACAAAGAAGAAAACACAAAATAACTGAATTCACAATTATCCCAAATAGCTAAGACAACATGGAAGAGAGACTATAAAACTGGATGGAGCATCTCAGTCAACATTTAGAAATCTACTGTAAGTCTTCAAAACCATAAATTATGGGGATAAAACAAACACATAGACCAATGGAACAGTGAGAGTCAACAATTAAATCTATACATTTATATACTATTTTTGTTAATGATATCAAAGCATGTAGTGGCTAAAGGACAATTTTGTTAATACATGCTGTTGAGCATAAAGAAATCACACTCTGTACATAAGATATCCTAAGGCATGTATTAGTGTGTGCATGTGTGCATGCATGCTTGCATGCATTCATGTGTGTGTGCATGTGTGTTGTTTGTGTGAGGTTGATGAAAAATCCAAAATTTATACTCATGCTGAGAAAATACTCCTATGCTGTTTTTCAAAAATACAATTGTGTTCTATGTGTAATTCAGAATTCAATAATTACTACATTCTTCTTCAACTCTAGATTTGCACACACAGATCTTTTCCAGTGTAATGTTCTTAATATTCTTGGCACAGTTAATTTCCAGCAAATCCCTCTCAGTCCTTGATTAGAGATCATATATTTCTAAAGATATCCTCAGATATGATTGTTTAGAAAAATAAATATATGTTTATAAGTATGTGCTATTTAGAATGAAAACTGTAGGGATCTTCTGAAATCTGACTTTCTGCCTGGTAATCTGCAATTGTAGAAATGCCCAATGTAACTTTTTCAGACCTCCTAAATCCACTTAAGAAATGCAAAGTTAAAAAGAATTAATGGTAGTAAAATATTGACAGTTATAGTTAATTCCTACTCATGTATTGTCCACACTCCTAGAAAAGGAAGTGTGAATGTACCACATTGTGGATTATTTAGGTTGTGGCCTTGAGTTAAGATGGATGCTTCTCATCCCCAGGCATAACAACCAGGATGAACAATCTTTACTCTCAGCCACTCCAGCTTTAGTTGCACTGCTTCTCTAGAAATTTAAAGAAATAAGCAACCCCTAGCCACCAATTTTCTTTTCTATCATTGGTGGGTGGGCTATGTATTTTAAAAGTAGAATAATAATTATAAAGTCATTCCAAACACTCGTGATTGAAAGCTCAGTGTAAGAAAGTTTAATTAGATAAATAATAACCCTGTCTTCCCCAAATTTGATGAAATGTATTAGTAAAAACATGTAAATAGCTTGATAAAACTTAAGAATGAAAACTTCAAATCAACTCACATCTAAGCACAATAATATTTCAACTGTTGAAAAACTGCAAATGATAGTGTAAACATAAACAATTACAAAGAAATGATCACCGCCATGATGATACACAGAGCCTGGATCACAGTCCTTGGAGTCAGTCATGACAAAGGTGAAAAAACAGTCCTGGGAGGAAAACAGAGTAAGGCAAATGAGCAGAAATCAAATAAAACAGTGACATTGAGATACAAATTTTAGGTCACAAATAGAAGACATAGCAACTCTAAGCATCTCTACACAATAAACACTAGGTAAGTAAAGAAACAGGAATTTGAGAATAACAACAAACCAAAGGGCACAGCCATGTACAGAAATACCATGTGTGCTAGTCTTTCATGTGCATTGAAAATTCTTTAGAAGAGTTTTGAAGAAACTGAAACACATGAACTGCTTGTGGGAATGTACATGCCTGGCAGTGGTATAGCTGGGTCCTCAGGAAAAGCTATTTTCTGAGGCTCTGCTAGACAGATTTCCAGAGTGACTTTATGAGCTAACAATTTCACAAGCAATGGAGGAATGTTCTTCTTTCTCTACAACCTTGCCAGCATCTTCTGTCACTTGAATTTTTGATCTTAGCTATTCTGACTAGTTTGAGGTTGGATCTAAGGATTGTTTTGAGGTGAATTTCTCTGATGACTAAGGATTTTGAACATTTCTTTAGGTGATTCTCAGCCATTTGAGAATCTCAAATGAGATTCTCAGTTGAAATTTTTTTCAAGATCTGTTCTCCGTTTTTAATAGGGTTATTCGATTCTCTAAGTCTAATTTTTTGACTTCTTTGTACTTATTAATATATGTTCTCATTCTAATATATATACAATATATATTATGATAATATATAATATTATATATATTAGAATATATAATATATTCTAACACATATATAGAATATATATAATATATTATAATAATATATAATATTATGTATTATTATATATAATATTGTAATTATATATACCATATAATTATATATTATAATATATTCATATACATATATATGTGTATATATATATATATATATATATATATATATATATATATATATATATNTGAAAACACTATCAACAATTTGGAAAGATAATTAGAAAATGCAGATCTGCTTGACAGAAGGATTGGGCAGATAGTGCAGATAGGAAACCTAATTATGCAACTATTTTTCAATCAAAAATCTACAAAACCCTGTTTTAAAAGTAGTCTGAAGTTATTATAAAACAATGCTAAAATTAGTAACTAAATTAAAAATTATTGAATATCATGAAATAAGTTCTTTAATTATATTATCTTTAAGGACTGCTCCACTAATTCAATGTGCTTAGAATAAGCAAGAGAGACTTACAAAAATGAAAGAATTCAGAGTTATAAAGTGAGGTATGAAAATCTGAGAAAAATATTGAAGTAAAATACACTTGACTATTTTAAAAATATTGAAATGCCTTCAAAGCTATTAAATTCTAGTTTCTCCATTAATATTTAAAACAGTGAGTATTCTTATACAATTTAACATACTAAACTTGTTAATAATGAATCATATTTATCAATATTTGAAACATAAATGTTTTCAATCAATACCACAGTTGTATTGATCCACATATCAATGAACATCCATTATATTTGTCCAATGATTTGAAAATTCTTTAAAATATGTTTCATCACATTGATTTTTCTCTGTATATTGAAAAATAGTTCAGAAAAAAAAAATGATTCAAACAGTGCATATTTCACATCTATTATTAAGTAACCCTATGAGAGGATCTAAAATTTGCAAACTGTTCTCCACAGAACTGTTATGACTTATAGGATCACTTCTCTGATCTTTAAGTGTTCAACATTTTCCAGTACAACAATGTTTATATTTGAATTTTGCCTTTTGATAATAGACTAAGTAGCTGAACATTATGCTAAGGATTAAAAAAAAAAAATCATGGTTGAATTTGCCATTTGGCCCAGAAAAGACAAGTGTGTCTTGAATATTCTACATGGGAAAAAGAGAAACAACCAAATACCTGTACTCTCATACAGTATCAAGGATCTCCATTTGTCCTTTTGAAATGATGAGTGTCAGTGTGTATATGCTTGCATACATTCTGCACCACAAATGGAAGGACAATCCAGATTCAGCTGTACAGTTCAGGACAGCTACAGTTTCATTATGTAAGGAGTAGAATGTCTAGTCATTCAACCTCAGCCATACAAATATGGGCTTTGCAAACCAACTTTATACAAGTAGGGACAGTCCTGGCTGATCAGAGCTAATTTTGTGGCAAGAAGTCAGACCATACCGTGTAGGTGGCTGTTTTGTGGAATGAGGTCAGTGCATTCCAGGGCCAGATCTGTAAAAATTCCCTCAACTCATGACAAGATACAAATTCCAAAGTGTGTATGTGTGAATAATCACTATATAAAACAATGAAATACTGATATGATGTAAATTTAAAAATCTATGTTATCATTTTGAGCTACACTGTTCACATGAGACCACAACTTAAGGTGTTTTTAAGCTTTCTACTAAAATTTTATTCACCCATTGGTTACTGGACTGTATGTCTCTAACTAAAACAAGTCACATTAGGGAATTCATAAATAGAGTATAAATCTTTATTCCCCTTGATAAAAGAGTCTCAATGAATGTTTGTTATAAATTATCCAATAGATTATATGTTATCCAACATAGTTTAGAGGAATGCCAGGACAAAAAAGTGGGAGTGAGTGGATTGGTGATCAGGGGGGAAAGGAATGGAATAGGGGGTTTTCTGAGGGGAAATGAGGAAAGGGGATAACATTTGAAATGTAAATAAAGAAATATCTAATAAAAATGGAAAAATATCCAGAAAACATTACAATCATAAATATTGATGCACATTAAGGAACACAACACACACTCATTTCACCTAAGAAATGAAGAAGCAATAATTATACTTCCCCATGTTCAACCTTCCTCTCTATTACATATTGTCACTTTCTATCATATATGAGTAAAGTAAGTGTGAATAGGAAATCTAATGGAGTTACACCCTTTGCTCTTTAAAAAGGTATTTGCAATAATGTAAAATAGTAAATATTCAAAGAGAGTTACCAAAGATAATAAAAATTTTGTATTTAATCTGCTTTGTAAATTAAAGCCACAGAAACATTCCCTGTTACTAAAATGTAAACCCTTTTGCTAGTTTTTTTTTTTTTTTTTAAATTTCTGGAAGCTATTTTTTGTCCTGTTTTTCTCCAAAATGTAAGTCTTATGAACAGACCTTTTTCTTTTCCTGTCTCTCTTTGTCTCTCTGTCTCTCTTTCTCTCTCTCCTTCTGTCTGTCTCCACATTTCTTCTTCCCTCCTTCATTCCATTTCCATGATTTAATAATCTTCAAAATGATGAACAAATACTCTAATTTTCAAGGAATAATCATTGGATTTAGATAAATTAAATTAATTTCCTTGATGATCAACTCCTTTAAAATTTATTTATTTATTTACATTTCAAATGTCCCCCTTCCTGCTTTCCCCTACACACCCTCCATACTCTCCTACCTCCCCTTTACCTCTAAGAGTGTACTCTCAAACCCACCCACCTACTCCTGCCTCACCAGTCTAGCATCCTTTGGGGCAACAAACCTCCACAGGACCAATCTCCTACCCTCCCATTGATGTCAATAAGGCAGTCCTCTGTTTTATATATATATATATATATATATATATATATATATATATATATATATATATATATATATATGTCATGGACCTACCCATGCATACTTTTTGGGTTAGTGGTTGAGTCCCTGGGAGCTCTGTGGGATCCAGGTGGTTGATATTGTTCTTCCTACGGGGTTGCAATCTGTTTCACCTCTATCAATCCTTCCTCTAACTTTTCCATTGGGGTCCCCTGGTTTATTTCAATAGTTGACTCTGAGGATCTGTATTATCTGTCGTAGTCAGGTCCTGGCAGAACCTCTCAAAGGACAGCCATACCAGGATCCTGTCTGCAAGCACTTCCTGGTATCAGCAATTGTATAAGGGATTGGTGTCTGCAGATGGGATGGATCCCAAGGTGGTGCAGTGTCTGGATGGCCTTTACTTTAGTCTCTGCTCTATTTTTGTCTCTGTGCTTCCTTTAGACAAGGAAAATTCTGGATTAACAATTTTGAGATGGGTGGATGGCTCCATCCCTCTATTGGGATCCATGTCTATCTACTAGAGGTAGTCTCTTTAAGTTCTATCTCCCATCTGTTAGATATTTTGGCTAATGTCTTCCTTGTTGGCAACTAGAAGCCTTTCTCATCCCTGGTGTCTGTGACTTTCTAGTGGTGCCCTCACCCTACCCCCACTGCTGCTTATTTCTCTTCATTATCCTGGCCCTCTGGACTTTTCTCTGTTCTCTCCTCATACCTGACCATTTCCCCTTTTATTCCTCCCCCTCTCATCTCCCATCCAGATCCCCATCCCTCAGCCTGATGTTATTATTTTGTTCCTCCTTCTAAGTGGGATTGAAGCATTCATATTTTGGCCTTCTTTCTCATTAAGGTTTATATGGTCTGTGAGTTGTATTATGGGTATTCTGAGCTTTTGCGCTAATATTTCCTTATTAGTGAGTATATACCATGTATGTACTTTTGAGTTTGCGTTACCTCACTCAGGATGATATTTTCTAGTTCCATCAATTTGCCTGCAAAACTCATGATGTCCTCATTCCTAATAGCTGAGTAGTATTCCATTGTGTAAATGTACTGCATTTTGTGTATCCATTCTTCTATTGGCAGACATCTGGGTTATTTCCAGCTCCTAGCTATTATAAATAAGGATGCTATAAACGTAGTTGTACATGTGTCCTTGTTATATATTGGAGCATCTTTGGGGTATATGCCCAGTAGTGGTATGCAGGGTCCAGCCTTGACATTAGTTGGAGGTCAAAAGAGTTCAGGGGGGTAGGCAAATGCTTCTCTCTTTTTTCCTGTGCCAATATTTGTGTGTGTGTGTGTGTGTGTGTGTGTGTGTGTGTGATAGAGTAGTACGTACAGACTTATAGGAGAAAAATGGGAACTATACAATCTCAAACATAAAAGTATTACAGCAAACATATATTTATATGTTTTTATATCTCCTTACCACCAGTCTCTGGTGAAGTTGGGAGTAGCCGTATTGTACTTATAAAGTCAGTACCTTTCAGACATGTGTGAGACAGTATGGTTTTATAAAAGGGCAAACGTGGTCATACTACTGACCCTGAAGTCTTTGAAAGTATTGGACTCCATCTGTCTGTCTACAAAAACATCCTCACTTAAACTATATGGAGAATTCCTGGGGGGGGGGTACCACCATTGTCCCTGAACCCAAGGAACCCATTACTGACTTTCTGGGAAATATCTATTTATTCCATCCTCAGGGTTTTAATAAAAATGTCCTGTTTTTAATTATACAGAATTGAGACTAAGACTGGGGGAACAGTTGCAGATTTACTCATCTCTGCCCACAGCTCTAGATTACTTTCATTTCCACCTTGATTAAGTGACCCTATAATACATTTCTCTTGAATTCATGAGCAGTTTTCACTTTAATATTATTGGTAATATCTACTTTCTGAATATCAAGCTGGCTTCTACTCAGTCTTGCCAGGCCACCAAATATGGGTTTAATCAAGGAAGGAGGGAAGGGAAGAAGCAGTAAATAGATAAGGAGAATGAGAAGTATTAAGAATAGTTAAGGAAATGCCATCAAGAGGTGCTTGTGCAAAAGAAGCAGGCTTTGAGGCCTCTCAGTACTCATACTGGGGCCCACAAAAGCCCATAGTCTCATGTTCTGAAACACAGTAGCCCTAGCAGGTTTTTCTTCAGGGGTCCCAGACATCTGGTACTTAATGTGTGGTGTTTCCAATAGTGGAGACAGCTACTTCTTGGCCATTCAAGATTCCTCAGTTGAGAATTCTTTTTTTTTCTTTCAACTTTTATTAGATATTTTCTTCATTTACATTTCAAGTGTTATCCAGAAAGTTCCCTATATTCTCCCCACTCCCGGCCCTGCTCCCCTACCCACCCTCTCCCACCCCTTGGCCCCGGCGTTTCCCTGTATTGGGGCATATAAAGACTGCATAACCAAGGGGCCTCTCTTCCCATTGATGGCCAACTAGGCCATCCTCTTCTATATATGCAGATAGAGACACGAGCCCAGGGGGTACTAGTTAGTTCAGGGTTATTCTTCCCCCTATAGGGTTGAAGACCCCTTCAGCTCCTTGGGTACTTTCTCTAGCTCCTTCTTCCTTGGGAACCCTGTGTTCCATCTAATAGCTGACCGTGAGCTTCCACCTCCATGTTTGCCAGGCATTGGTATATTTTCCCCCAGACCGCTATATCCGGGCCCTTACAGCACCATCTTGCTGGCATATGCTATAGTGTCTATGTTTGGTGACTGATTGTGGGATGTATCCCTGGCAGCCGCAGTCGTTGGGTCCATCGTTTGGATTGAGCTGCAAAAATGCTCCCTTTAACTCTTTCAATGTGTGCTTTGATCTTAATTCTAGGAAGGGGTGACCTGTCCACATTTTGATCCTCCTTCTTCTTGAGTATCATGTGTTTAGTAAATTGTATCTTGGGTAGTCTAGGTTTCTGGGCTAATATCCACATATCAGTGAGTACATGTTATGTGAGTTCTTTTGTGCATGGGTTACTTCANCATCCACGCCAGCATCTGTTGTCACCTGAATTTTTGATCTTAGCCATTCTTACTTGTGTGAGGTGGAATCTCAGGGTTGTTTTGATCTGCATTTCCCTGATGATTAAGGATGTTGAGCATTTTTTCATGTGCTTCTCAGCCATTCGGTATTCCTCAGTTGAGAATTCTTTGTTTAACTCTGTGCCCCACTTTTTAATGGAGATATTTGATTTTCTGGTGTCCACCTTCTTGAGTTCTTTATATATATTGGATATCATTCCCCTATCTGTTTTAGGATTGGTAAAGATCCTTTCCCAGTCTGTTGGTGGCCCTTTTGTCCTGTTGACAATATCTTTTGTCTTACAGAGGCTTTGCAACTTTATGAGGTCCCATTTGTCAATTCTTGATCTTACAGCACAAGCCTTTGCTGTTTTGTTCAGGAATTTTTCCCCAGTGCCCATATCATCGAGGCATTTCCCCACTTTCTCTTCTATAAGTTTCAGTAAAGAGATGTTTTATTTTTCATTTTTATTATTTTTTTATTTATTTTCAACTTTTATTAGATATTTGTTTAGTTCTCTACCCCATTTCTATTTATTACTTCTATTGTTTTTACAGTCCAGTCATTATCCCCTTCCCAGTCTTCCCTCCAACAGTTCCTCATCCCATTCCACCTGCCCCTGTCTCCATTATGATGTCACCACCCCTTAACCAGGCCTCCTCACTCACTGGGGCCTCAAGTCTCTCAAGGGTTAGGTGCATCTTCTCTCACTGAGGCTAGCCCAGGCAGTTCTGCTGTATAATTGTTGGGAGCCTCATATCAACTCGAGTATGAAGCCTGGTTGGTGGATCAGTGTCTGAGAGATCTCAGGGGTACAGGTTAGTTGGGTCTTCTGGTCTTCCTAAAGGGTCACCCTCCTTCTCAGCTTCTTCCAGCTTTTCTGTAATTCAACCACAGGGTCTGGCTTCTATGCATTGGTTGGGTGTATCTGCATCTGACTTCAGCTGCTTGTTGGGTCTCTCAGAGGCAGCCATGCTAGGCTCCTGTCTATAAATATACCATAGCAACAGTAATAGGGTCAGGCCTTGAAGCTTCCCCTTGAACTAGATCCCAATTTGGGTTGGTCACTGAAACTCCTTTCCCTCAGATTCATCTCCATTTTTGTCCCTGCAGTTCTTTTAGAGAGGAACAATACTGTATCAGAGTTTTTGACTGGGATGGCAACTCTATCTCTCCACTTGATGCTCTATCTTTCTACTAGTAGTGGACTCTACAAGATCACTATTCCCACCTTTGGACAATTCATCTAAAGTCCCCTCCTTTGAGTCCTGAGTGTCTCACCTCTATGGTCTCTGGTACATTCTAGAGGGTCCCTGATCTCCTAAATTCTGAAATTGCCTGTTTCCATTTATTTTGTTGGTCTTCAGGACTTCACTCCTGTTGCCTCCACAATTCCTGTCCAAGTTTTCTTTTCACCTCTCTGTATCCTCTTCCACCCAGGTCACTCCCTCTTTCTGCCCTCAACATGATTATGTTCTTCTCCCTTCAAACAGGGATTAAGGCATCCTCACTTGGGTCCTTCATCTTAACTTTCTTGAGTTCTCTGGATTGTACCCTATGTACTCTGTACTTTTCTGGCTATTATCCACTTATTAGTGAGTATGTACTATGCATGTTCTTTTGGGTCTCAGTTATCTCACTCAACAGGATGACATTTTTTTTTTTAGTTCCATCCATTTGCCTGCAAAACTCATGATATCCTTGTTCTTGATAGCTGAGTAGTATTCCATTGTGTAAATGAACCACATATTCTGTATCCAATTTTCCATTGTAGGATGTCTGGGTTGTTTCCATCTTCTGGCTATCACAAATAAAGCACTATGAAGATAGTAGAACATTTGCCCCTAAGGCATGGTAGGACATCTTTTGGATATATGTCCAAGAGTGGTTGGTATAGCTGCAACTTCTGGTAGATCTATTTCCAGTTTCCTGAGGAACCATGAGATTGATTTCCAAAGCTTCCAATTCTACCAGCAATGAAGGAGTGTTACTCTTTCTTCACATCCTGGACAGTATGTGCTGTCACCAGATCTTAGCCATTCTGATTGGAGGAACATGGACTTTTAGGGTCATTTTGATTTGCATTTCCTTGATCACTAAGTACTTTTAACACTTCTTTAAGTGCTTCTCAGCCATTTGAGATTTCTCTGTTGTAAATTCTTCATTTAGTTCTATGCTCCATATTTTGATTAGATTGTTTTTGTTGTTGTTGTTGTTTGTTTGTTTGTTTTGCAGTTGAGCTTCCTGAGTTCTTTATATATTTTGGATATAAGTCTTCTGTCAGGTGTGGGATTAGTGAAGATTTTTTTTCCCAATCTATAGGCTGCCGATTTGTCCTATTGACTATGTCTTTTACTTTACAGAATAGTATTAGTTTTATGATGTTCCATTTACCAATTCTTGTTCTTAGAGCCTAAGTCATTGGAGTTCTGTTTAGGAAATTTCCCCTTTTGCCAATGAGTGCAAGGCTATTTCTCACTTTCTCTTCTATTAGATTCAGTGTATCTGTTTTATGTTGTAGTCCTTGATCCACTTGGACTTGATCTTTGTGCCAGGTGACAAATGTGGGTCTATTTATTTTTCAACATACTGACTGCCAATTAGTCCAGCACCATTTGTTGAAGACGCATTTATTCCATTGTATTTTTTGGCTTCTTTGTCAAAGATCAAGTTCTGTAAGTGTTTGGTTTTATTTCTGGGTCTTCAATTCTATTTCATTGATCAACTTGTCTGTATCTGTAAAAATACCATGCAGTTTTTGTCACTATTGCTCTGTGGTATAGTTGAGGTTGGGGGTGGAGACACTCCCAGAATTTCTTTTATTTTTAAAAATTGTTTTTGATATTCTAAGTTTCTTGATTTTCCATATGAAATTGAGAGTTGCTCTTTCCATGTCTTTGAATAATTAGTTTGAAAATTTGATGGGGATTGCATTGAATCTTTTGATTGCTTTTGGCAGAATGGCTATTTTTACCATATTAATTCTGCCAATCCATGAATATTGTACATCACATAATTTCCTGAGATCTTCTTTGATTTCTTTCTTGAGAGACTTGAAGTTCTTGTCATGTTGAACTTTCTTTTGTTTAGTTAGAGTTATGCCAAGATATTTTATACAATTTGTAACTATTGTGACAGATGTTGTTTCCCTATTTTCTTCCGCAGCTTGTTTATAATTTGTATAAAGAAGGCTCCTGATTTATTTGATTTATTTTATATCTAGTCACTTTGCCAAAGTTGTTTATCAGCTGTAGGAGTTCTCTGGTAGAGTATTTGAGCTGCTTATGTATATTATCATATCACCTAAAAGTAGCGATACCTTGATTTCTTCTTTACCGATTTGTATCCCCTTGAACTCCTTTTGTTGTCTTATTGCTCTATTTAGAACTTTGAGTACTATATTGAATAGATAAATTAAGAGTGGGAATCCTTGTCTTGTCCATGATTTTAATGGGTTGCTTCAATGATCTCTCTATTTAATTTAATAGTGGCTGTTGTTTTGATGTGTATTTCATTATGTTCAGGTATGGCCCTTGAATTCCTGATCTCTGTAATACTTTTAACATGAAGTACTTTTTCAGATGATTTGTCAGTATCTAATGGGATGATCTTGTGGGGTTTTTTTTCCCCTTAATTTGTTTATATAGTGGATTATGTGGATAAATTTTTGTATACCAAACCATCCTTGCATCTCTGGGATGAAGCCTCTTTGATTGTGGTGAATGATGTTTTTATGTATTCTTCGATTAGGTTTTCTAGAATTGTATTTAGTATTTTTGCATAGATACTCATAAATGAAATTTTTCTGAAGTTCTCTTTTTAGTTGGTTCCTTCTGTGGTTTAGGTATTAGAGTAATTGTGGCTCCATAGAAAGAATTAAGTAGTGTTCCTTCTGTTTTTATTTTATGCAATAATTTGAGAATTGTTGGTATTAGCTCTTCTTTGACAGTCTGGTAAAATTTTGCACTAAAGCCACCTGGCCCTGGGCCTTTTTTTGATTGTGAGGTTTTTGTTTGTGTTTTTGTTTTTGTTTTTTTGTTGTTCCTCTACACATCATTTTCATTTTTCTTTTTTCTTTTTTGGTTATTTTATTTATTTACATTTCAAATGTTAGCCCCTTTCCTACTTTCTCTTCCACAAGCCCCCTATTCCCTCCTCCCCTCCCCTGTGCATTGATGAGGATGCTCCTCCACCCAGCCAACCACTCCTGCTTCAGTGCCCTAGTGTTTCCCTATCCTGGGTCATCAAGCCTCTACAGGACCAAGGGGCTTCCCTCCCAGTGATGCCAGATAAGGCAATCTTCTGCTACATATCCAACTAGAGATATGAGTACCCCCCGTGTGTACTCTTTAGTTGGTGGTTTCATCTCTGAGAGCTTTGGGGGGTCTGGTTGGATGATAATTGTTGTTCTTCCTAAGAGGATGCCAATCCCTTCAGCTCCTATATCCTTCCCCTAACTTCCCCATTGGGGTCTCCACACTCAGTCCAATGTTTAGCTGTAAACATTTGCATCTGTATTTGTTGGGCTCTGGCAGAGCCTCTCAGGGAACAGCTATACTGGGCTCTGTCAGTAAACACTTCTTGGCATCAGCAACAGTTCTGAGTTTGGTGTCAGCAGATGGGACGATCCCTAGGTGGGGCAATCTCTGGATGGTCTTTCCTTTAGCTTCTGCTCCACTGTTTGTTTCTGCATTAGCTTTTGATAGAAGAATTCTGGATTAATATTTTGAAGTAGGAGGGTGGCCACATCCCTCAACAAGGCCATGCCTATCCACTGGATATGGTCTCTGCAGGTTCTCTATCCTGTTTGTTGGGTATTTCAGCTAAAGTTCTCCCTGTTGGGTCCCTTGTATCTTGGACTTTCCACCGGCTCCCCCCAATTCTGCCCACACACACTGCCACACATCTACTTTCAAATCCCTGACCTTCTGTACTTCTCCCCTTTCTCCTCCCATGTCTTAACTGGCCCCCCTTTTTCCCTCTCCCTGCTTTTTCCCTCTCAGATCCCTCTTTTGCTCTACTTTCCAATGATTATTCTCTTCTCCTTATTGAGTAGGGCTGTAACATTCACACTTTGGTATGACCATCTTTGTTCTTGGGTTTCATATGATCTGTGAGTTGAATTATGGGTGTTCCAACCTTCCTTTTGGCTAATATACACTTGTTAGTGAGTATAGACTATGTGTATTCTTTTGTGACTGGCTAACTCACTTAGAATGACATTTTTAAGTTCCATTCATTTGCCTGCCAATTTCATGAAATCATTGTTTTTAATAGCTGAGCAGTCCATATTTTCTGTATCCATTCCTCTGTTGAGGGTCATCTGGGTTGTTTCCAGTTTCTGGCTATTATAAAGAATGCTGCTATGAACATAGTGGAGCACATATCCTTATTATGCATTGGAGCATCTTTTGGATATATGCCCAGGAGTGGTATAGCTGGATCCCCAGGAAGAACTATTTCCAATTCTCTGAGGAACTACCAAACTGGTTGTAGCAGCTTGCAGTCCTACCATCAGTGGGTATGGAAAACTGAGGGTTAGCCACCAGAAAGTCCCAGATGCCAACAGAAATATTAATTTACTAAGAATATTTGGAGTGTGTGAAGCCACAGGGAATACATGTGCATTTTATGATGTGAATTTCTTTTGTTGTTATTTTTATAGTTTATTTGATATATTGGTTCTTGTTCCTCTTTCTTTCTTTCTTTCTTTTTTTCTTTCTTTCTTTCTCTCTCTCTCTTTCTTTTTTCTTTCATTCTTTAATTCTTTCTTTCTTTCTTTCTTTCATTTCTTTCTTTTTTTTCTTTTTAATATCTAGTCTCATTTATTAGAGACAGAAATAAAGAAAATCAAGTCCATTGTTAGATCTATGAATATTCCTATGTAACTCAAAGTTAATAAAGTTTGAGAAGTTCTCCTGTACTCAGGTGTCAGGAATGACAGGCAGAGCTATGGGTAGCTCCATAAGTGTTATGCTGAATTTTGAAGACTATCTCTTTAATTGTAATCATATACAGCATTAAATTTATTGATACTTTGGGGTTCTCTGGCTCATTGAAATATGATGAAACAAACAGAAGGTGCACTATTCTACCCAAGGGACACATGTACCACTATGTTCATAGCAGCATTCTTTATGATAGCCAGAAATTGGAAGCAACTCAGTTGTCCCTCAACCTAAGAATGGATACAGAAAATGTGGCTCATTTACACAATAGAGTACTATTCAGCTATTAAAAATGAGAACATGATGAATTTCAGGCAAATGAATTGAACTAGAAAATATCATCTTGAGTGAAGTAACTCAAACCAAAAAGGACATGCATGGTATGTACTCACTAAAATGTGAATGTTAACCAAAAAGTACAAAATACCCCCCCCCAAAAAAAAAGCCCCAAAGGCGTTAAATAAGAAGGAAGGACCAAAGAAAGATGCTTGAATCACACTTAGAAGAAGAAACAAAATAGTCATAGGAGATAGAGGCATAAACGGAACTTAGGAGTAGAGAGGAATGGGGAAGTAGGGTCAGGTATGGGGAGATATAGGAGAGAGTTCCCATGTGCCAAGAAAATGAATGGAATTCTGTAGCTCCCTAGGGAATTTCAGAGGGGAGAATATCTAGGAAGTCCCAGAGACCTGTGATAGAAGAGGCTCCTAGGAGTCAATGTGGGTGGCGTTAACCAAGATGTCTACAAGTAGGGACATGAAACTTGGAGAGGACACCTTTCTGTAGCCAGCCAGGACCCCTCAGTGGAAGGATAGGGATACCAACCCACCCTCTAAACCTTTTTTTCTTTCTTTTAAATTTTCTTCTTCTTCTTAGCTCTTAACTTTTGGCCCAACTGCTTCAGAATGTTCTTATTTCTTATTTCAATAATCTACCTTAGAAAGCCAAGTGGAAACTATAAACCATCCAATGGAAAAAAGGCAGCAATTTCAATAAATGGTGCTGGTTCAACTGGCGGTTAGCATGTAGAGGAATGCAAATCAATCCATTCTTATGTCCTTGTACAAATCTCAAGTCCATGTGGATCAAGGACCTCCACATAAAATCAGAAAAACTGAAACTAACAGAAAAGGGAGTAGGGAGAGCCTCAAGCACGTGGGCATAGGGGGAATTTCCTGAACAGAACACTAATAGCTTATGCTCTAAGACTAAGATCAAGAATTGACAAATGGGACCTCATAAAATTGCAAAGCTTCTGTAAGGCAAAGGACACTGTCAATAGGACAAAACAGCAACCAACCGATTGGGAAAAGATCTTTACCAACCCTACAACTGATAGAGGGCAAATATCCAATATATACAAAGAACNCACCCACCAGTCAGAATGGCTAAGACCAAAAACTCGGGTGACAGCAGATGCTGGAGAGAATGTAAAAGTAACTTTTATTCACCGAATTTAATTTTCCTATCAGAGGATTACTGCTGTATAAATTCATCCTTCTTAGGTCTTTTTAAACTCTGGCTGGATGGTTAATTCAGCTATTCTGCCCCAATTTCTTCTCAAAGCCGACTGGT
Source organism: Mus minutoides (assembly GCA_902729485.2). NCBI lineage: Eukaryota > Metazoa > Chordata > Mammalia > Rodentia > Muridae > Mus > Mus minutoides. The sequence continues at coordinate 1,113 of LR752657.1, read as the reverse complement.
CAAACTGGTTTCTCTCAGCTTTTGCTGACTGAATTGCTCTGCTTGGTCTCAAACTAAATGGCAAACTTTTCTAATCTTCTGGAACATTCTAATTCTCTGGCTCATTCTGTCTTGACCTGCAACATGTCTTTGTAAAACTGCCCAAATAAAACTGCTCTCTCCCTCCCTCCCTCCCTCCCTCCCTCCTCCCTCCCCTCTCTCTTGTTCTCTCACTTTCTTGTGCTGTTCTCCAGTGGGTTGGGAATATCCTACTCATTCTGTCAAATCTTTCTCTGATATGTCATTTTGCTCCTCAATTAGACATCACTTTAAATCCTGCCTGTTTCATTCTATAAACTAAGTTTTCCTCTATTGTGAGGGATTAAAGGTATATACTAAAGACAGGTCTTTATTCTAGCCATATCTTACTGTAATCCAGAGTAGGTTTGTGTTCTGTATGGATCATATAGACCAAGAAGGTCTTTGGATGTGATCCATTTACAGAGGTGTCATATTTCTGAATTAAAACTCATCTACAGGAAACTTTAAAAACAAGTTTTAACCACAACAAAAAAATACATCATAGACTATCTCTTCCATCACACACACACACACACACACACACACACACACACACACACACACCATATAAATAAACATGCCTTTAGAGTCTGTCAAAATAATTCTATTTCTGTATTTTACTTTGCTACTAATGCTATGAAAATATATGACTGATTTGAATGTTGGCTTTTAGTGTTTTGAACTAATAATTCTGAAATGCTGTCTGAGGATCCTCTGAGAAAAGGGAGATAGTTTCCCTATGATCTGTATTTAGAAGGCTAAGAACTTACCTGGATCACTAACAGATAAGCTGTTTTACTAATTAATAATTCCATGCCAGTTTCTTTCAAATATAATGTTTTCTTATAAGATTCATTTCCAATGATCTTATGTACTAGGTTTGAAGTTCACCTCTATTTAACCCATTACAGAAAGATGGCTCTGTGCTACAGTTGTGAGTTTGAAAGAATGGCACAGTAAGGACCCTGTTCTTTCCACAGAAAATAAATAAGCCATCAAATTCAGTTCAGAAAACCACAGGGAAAACAATGTCTGAAAGAGTTCTCAAAAAAT
>LR752656.1:16914-68043 GCA_902729485.2 Mus minutoides | reverse complement strand
AATGTTCAACATCCTTAATCATCAGGGAAATGCAAATCAAAACAACCCTGAGATTCCACCTCACACCAGTAAGAATGGCTAAGATAAAAAAAATCAGGTGACAGCAGATGCTGGCGTGGATGTGGAGAAAGGGGAACACTCCTCCACTGTTGGTGGGACTGCAAGCTTGTTCAACCACTCTGGAAATCAGTCTGGCGGTTCCTCAGAAATTGCTTCAAAGAAGTTACAGTATTTTCATTTACTAAATCAAGCAACCCTAGTGATATAATGAGAATTACAACCTCAATTCCCTCAAATTTCATACCTGCAAAATGCAGGACACAGACAATGATCTCTTATAGTTCTAAAATCAGACTGATAATTTTTTATAGCTCTAAAGTCCATGGGTTTTGAAATTTCCAAGAATCCTGGCATTTAACAATCCAACATATCTTATAGTACTGTTCACACAAATGAATAGCCTCCAGCAGTAGTCCTTCACTGACTCTTTCTGGCATTCTTAAAGGCTCTACCTTTGCTCCCTTACCACTACTTGGTCACTCAGAAATATTCTTCTTCCAAATATATGAAGATGATTTCTAATTTTTTTTCCCTTCAGACAATCAGGGAGTTCAAAAGCCTCAAACTTCCAACATCATATTATCTAATATGGAAAAAAATTAGATCACAGAGGCTCCAGTATATTCTTGGATCATAACTACGAGAAACCTACAATTTCAGAAGCCATAACAGAAAAGAAGCAATTCAACAACTAGACAGGATACTAACAATGTATGGAAGTATGCACACAAGGTATATGTACATTCACAGAAAACAGGACCAACACATTGTGCCAAAATGCTAAGCCAGTATTAATGATATCAATAAATAATAGCATCATCCCATTGGCAACTGGGGACTAGAAATGATCTACAACCTAAGGCACCCAGAATAAAGCTCAGGTAGTTTGACTTCTAATCCCTGTCATGGTTTTTCAATCAATTATAAACAGAATTTCCCCCTTGGTTGCATATGACAAGAGGTCAGAACACTACCTTTAGTTTCAAACAGGATCTCTCATTTTTGCTATTTTATACAACTTTTTCTAATCCCTGCCTCAGTTATTCAGTCATCATAACAAAATTTCCCCTTAAGTTTCCAAAGTCTATCTGGCCCCTGAGCTTCTGCTGGAATTTTCCTGTTTCTACTTCCATCTTTCTGCTGGAGCACTAGAGTTACAAATGCACACTACTATGCCAGCTATCTGAGTTGTCTCCCCAGACCTTTAACCTATTTTAATGATCATTTAAGGGGACATTTGTCCTTACTTTTTGGACAGTTTTTCTACCTCCAACATGGCCACCACTAATGACAAAACCAAGGTTTGATCCCATCCCACTCAAGAATCTCTGTGAAAACACATATACATAAAATACCCAGCAATTGTCAATGGCATGTCTTACTGAAGTCCTCTTCCTGGTGGATCACCACTCATGCTCTCAGCCTGTAACTGTTCTCTTCTACCTCCTGTAGAGTGCTGATTGGCATTGTAGCTCCAGGTTTCCAATGGCTTTTTATCTGAAGGCTTCGTGTTTTCTTGTGGCCCACCAGATCGACTCCAGGATGCTGAACTTTCTTCACTGTTCTCTGTGAGTTTTTGAAAATCACAATGCAAAGTAGCCTGAGCCACTAATGGAGAATATGAAGTAGATGATTCAAAATTTTTCCTCTTGTGAAATGACAATTCATCTTCATCAGAGGGTCTTAAGAATTTAGATCTCAAATTTCCAGAAGAATCTTGGCTTTTTCTTAGGGCAGATTCCCTTCTACAGGTTTGTAAAGTCCCAGATCTCTTCCCTGGGTCAGGACCACTAAACTTATAGCCGCTGCTGTTTGCTGGCTCCACTTTCAGGTGTGTGTCCTCTGAGAGATGTTTATAGTTCACTAAGTCTGATGTGCCACTTGCTTGACTACACTGTGCTCTATCTGAATATGCAGGCTTTCTCCACCGTTCCCATCCACAGTCTTCTCTTTTGTATGCAATTTTTTCAGCTTCTTTTAATTTTGACTGAAATATTTCCATCGACTGTAAGGGAGAATAATAATATACCTACAATTAGGAAAAGTTGAGTGTCTGTCTTCCTCATGCCACTGTGTCAGGATATACTGTTAAATGGTACAAGAAAAATTCCCAACCAAAATACAGAACCATAAACATCACAACACACTACTTTCCAACACAATTCTTTAAAAAATATAAGTAGATAAAGAAAAATAATTAAATCAAGTAAAAAGATTTCAAAGAGAGAGGTACTAAGAACAAATGCCCTCTTCAAGCCTGTCACATAGACACAATAAATACAACCTTTACAAAGCTGTCATTAATTCAGACTGCTAACTTCAAATACAAGAGGTTATACTATGCTGCGAAAACTATAGATCCCTGTCATTAAACAAAACCATTTAAAACTAAGAAAGACTAATAAATGGAGGTAGGAGTAGTTCAGGTATAATGAATGAAATAAATTATTAAAAATCAAATTGACCAAGAAATTCTCTACAGTTTAGAAAACAAATCCATGTTTTTAATTTTTTTTTTAAAAAAAGATATATGGCCAAAAAAAAAAAAATACATGGCATTTGATTCTAGAGAACCTCACAACTACATGTTAGTACTTCTAGATATAAAGATGGGGAAAAAAGTGTTCCACCCAAGAAAGGCTCATTTAAATAGCTTTTAAGGTAGAGTAGAAAAAGAAAGACTTGCATGCAGATTAAGATATATAACTAGACTCAAAAAAAAAATCTTTGCAGAAACTGGACAGGGAAAGGAGTATTTACAGCTAGGATATCCAGGTATAACATTATATGCAACAAAAGGACATTAAAATGGCTTTTAAAAATGTTGAAGCACAGTCAAACTGCCAATATGTTAAAATATATGAAACTGTCCAGTCTACCAAGATGTCAACAATCCTTATTCCTAAAGGTATACCATAGAGACTCCCCTGTATTATTTATATTTCCTTCCAATGAGAAAAATGCTACTATTACACTAAACATATGCATATTTTACATTTTTCACACTTGAGTTTTAAATTCATTAGGTTAATCTTAAGATACTGTAGGCTGGGATGGCAAGATAGATTGCTAACCATACTTGTCACCAAGCCTGATGACTTGGTTCAATTCTTGGGATGCAAATGGTAGAAAACAACAACATGAGGGAAGGACAAAACTGACTCCCATGAAGTGTCCCCCTCAATTCCACTTGGGCCTTTTGCATGTGTACATTCCTCCATACATACACGAAAGAAGGAAAGAAGGAAAGAAGGAAAGAAGGAAAGAAGGAAAGGAAAGGAAGCTAGCTAGCTTTTGCATGTGCACATTCCTCCATACACATACAAAATAAATAAATAAATAAATAGATAGATAGATAAATAAATAAATAAATGTACAAACATTTCTAAGCAATATCCTTACATAATCACAAGCAGGAAGTTATTTAAAAGAATATTAGTTTAAAATGTTTCAGGACTCCAAATAAAGATACTTAGTTTTCAAGTAACTATGAAAGCAATATATATATCCTTAAAACATAAATACTTACCCCGTATTTTTCAGCTACAATATCTTCAAAATTTCTGTTTTCTTTTTGAGCTTGTTCCTTCATTCTTTGACAAGACTTTCTTAGCCAACTTAATCCGCCATCCTCTACTCCTGTAGCTAAATTCCAATAAGTCTTAGTTATATTTAATAGGTAGTTACTATACAATAAATATTTACTGTTTTTATCATTTTTAAGGTAAAAAATTAAATACTTTCCTTGAATATTTAGAAGTTAAAACCACAATCAAAATTCACTATATATTTACATGCCTACTTTTACAAGGTACAAAGGCTTGTCATGATGAAATGAGAAACAAAACTAGCTGTAAGTAAATACCACTTAAAAGAACAAGCATAAAATTATACAATACAGGAAAGGTATGGAGAAATCAAAGAAGTGAAGGATTATTTGTTTATTTAGTGAGATAGGACCTTACTATGCAGCCTTGCACTCTGCACTCATGTGTACCAGGCTGTCCTTGCACTCAGAGGTATACCTGCCTCTACCTCCTAAACCCTAGTATTAAAAGGATGTGTCACCATGCTCAACTTAACTATTATTTTTAACTGGAAGATCATGGAAAATTCCATAGAATGAGCTCAAGACAATGAGTCAGATTTATTTTAAAATATATTGTGGGATTGGCACTCCCAGAAATATAGAATCAATGTGCACAGAGAAATGTATCTGAGAAGCAACACAAAGTATAAATAAGTTATAGAAAATAATGCCATTAAGATAAACCTTAGTTGTGATTAGCAACTATAAATATGAATACTTTAATGAACACACACTCTCTCAGATGAGTCTCTAAACAAAGAAATTTTTCTCTTTTTTTTAATTAGATATTTTCTTAATTTACATTTCAATTGCCATCCTGAAAGTTCCCTCCCCCCTCCCACCGCCCTGCTCCCCTGCCCACCCACTCCCATTTCTTGGCCCTGGCGTTCCCCTGTATTGGGGCATATAAAGATTGCAATACCAAGGGGCCTCTTCTCCCAATGATGGCCGACTAGGCCATCTTCTGCTCTATATGGAGCTAGAGACACGAGTTCTGGGGGTTCTGGTTAGTTCATATTGTTGTTCCTCTTCTAGGGTTGCAGACCCCTTCAGCTCCTGGGGTTCTATCTCTAGCTTCTCCATTGTGTGGCCCTGTGTTCCATCTTATAGATGACTGTGAGCATCCACTTCTGTACGAGACAGCTATATCAGGGTCCCTTCAGTAAACACTTGCTGTCCTTAAACAAAGAAATTTAATCGAGGGCTGGACAGATGGCTTAGCGGTTAAGAGCATTGTCTGCTCTTCCAGAGGTTCTGAGTTCAATTCCCAGCAACCACATGGTGGCTCACAACCATCTGTAATGGAGTCTAATGCCCTCTTCTGGGTGTGTCTAAAGACAGCTACACTGTACTCATATAAATAAAAGTAAATAAGTCTTTTTTAAAAAATCAAACAATAAAAGACAAAAATTAAAAGATAGCTAATTTTTTAAATAAGTAAATAAATAAATTTGACTGATTACTTAATTAATATGTTTTTTCTGATTTTCTTGCCCCAATGAGGACTGCTTTCAGATTCCTCCAGCTCTAGAACCAAGAAACTCATACAAGCTCCTAATGAGATGCACAGGAATCTTCATAACAAAACAGCCTACATAGTACCTCAAACATGGAAATATCCATGGCCAGAGAAGGATTATGACCTGTTCTTAAATGGAATAATTTAGAGTAAAGAGAATAAATAAGCTGCAGCTTTTCACAACATTATGGAGGAATTGGAAATGCAGATAAAAGAATCACAGACAAAGGGTAGCACTTTGGCAATAAAAAATAGGACTGTTAGCCTCCAGTGACAGTTACTAGAAGGGGACAAGAACATTTCCAGGGTATTAAAACTGTTACTTCTTCAACTCTGTGCCGATTTCCCTTGACACTCTATGACAATCTTCACTGTGCTCTCACTTTTTAATGCATGTCAGACTTTGATAAGAAGCTGAATGTGGTCTGGAGAGATGGCTCAGGGTCAAGAGCTTGTGCTGCTCTAACAGATGACCCTAGAGTTCAGTTCTTATGCCCACATCAGTTGGCTCACTAATGTCTATAACTCTAGCTCCAGATCTGACATATCTGGCCTGCACAGGCACCTGCAACTCACTTTCCCATAACATCCCAACTCCACATAATCACATAACTAAAAATAACTTTAAAAAAAACTTTAGAGCCGGGCATGTAGGTGCACACCTTTAATCCTAGCACTCGAAAGGCAGAGGCAGGCAGATTTCTGAGTTCAAGGTCAGCCTGGTCTACAAAGTGAGTACCAGGACAGGGTTTCTATACAGAGAAACCCTGTCTCGAAAAAAGAAAATAAAACAAAAACAAAAACAAAAAACTTTAGGGCTAGAGATATGGCTCTGAGGTTAAGAGCACTGACTGAACTTCCAGAAGTCCTGAGTACAAATCCCAGCAACCACATGGTGGCTCACAACCATTTGTAATGAGATCTGATGCCCTCTTCTGGTGTGCCTGAAGACAGATACAGTGTGCTTATATTAAATAAATAAATAGATAAATAAATAAATAAATCTTTTTTTTTAAAAGGAACAAATAAAGGGGCTGGTAATATAACTTTTGAAAAAAAACTTTTTTAAAGTTTAAAGACAAAACTAATAGCAAAACAGACTTTTAAATTATATTCAAATTCATTGTTCTGTCTTATTCAAATTCAGCATTTACCAAGCAATCTTTTAATATAATATGGCCTTTCTTTTTTTTTTTTTTTTTTTTTTTTTTTTTTTTTTCGTGATTTTTTTTTTTTTTTTTTTTTGTTTTTCGAGACAGGGTTTCTCTGTATAGCTCTGGCTGTCCTGGAACTCACTCTGTAGACCAGGCTGGCCTCGAACTCAGAAATCCACCTGCCTCTGCCTCCCGAGTGCTGGGATTAAAGGCGTGTGCCACCACGCCCGGCCCAATATGGCCTTTCTTTAGAGACATTAAACACTTTGTGATTCAAGCTCAGATCTCTAGTGATGCTACTTTTCATTCAAAAGGTTTATTTCATTTCTGTTCTTTTTTATTTTTTTTAATTATATATGTAAATTATATAGAATAAGCACTCAAGGATCTTAGCCCAGATCTTCAGTTAGCATGATGATGGTGAAGATGTCCCAGCAATTAATGTCTTCATTAATGTCCAGCTACATAATTAGATCAATTAATCCAGAGAAGCATGAATGAGATTAATAAAATAACAACTGAGCCTCATGAAAATGCCCTCAACTCCCCCTAAGGTCCAGTCCCAAAAGAAATATAGAAAAACAAAAATAATCTGTGGTGTGTGTGAAGGGAACATAACAGGAATAAAATTCCAACAAATTCAATATCAACTTACATCCTAACTTTAGGAATCAAATTTAATACTGTAAAGAAAACAGAACAATTTACAGCAGTATCCTCAGATTCAACTAACATATTTTTAATGAATATTAATCATACATGAAAACTGTTAAGTGTAGTATGATCAAAAACCATGAATAAGGGGCTGGTGAGATGGCTCAGCGGGTAAGAGCACCCGACTGCTCTTCCGAAGGTGATAAGTTCAAATCCCAGCAACCACATGGTGGCTCACAACCATCCGTAACGAGATCTGGCGCCCTCTTCTGGAGTGTCTGAAAACAGCTACAGTGTACTTACATATAATAAAATAAAATAAATCTTAAAAAAAAAAACCAAAAAAAGAAAAAAAAAACCCATGAATAAGCATGGTTCTAATCCTTTGTATCAAAAAAAGATGTCATTATTACAATAAACTCAGTGGTATAACACACTTAATACATAACTATATCCCAAACCTGTTTTTTTTAAGTATGTCTAAAATTACATTTTAATTTCCTGGTTCTAACAAGTTATACTATAATAAACAAAAAAACAACCAAATGAACCTTAGAAACTTCTCCTATTTCTTTCAAAAGACAAATCAGTACAGAAATACCAAAGAGAGAGAGAGAGTGAAAGAGAGAGAAAGAGAGAAAATCAGAAAATCCTAGACAGCAGTCTCCTGCTACTACTAAATAGTTTTACCATCAAACAGCAAGTCATTTATTTATTTGAACTGTTGTGTCTTCCTGTTAAATAAAGCAGCTAATTAAAGACACCTTTAAAGGTCCTTTAAATTCAAGAATCTTACTGAAAATCCAAGAAAGAGGAGGAGGAAGAATCAACAAGTGTTCACTGAAAAAGCCTATAAACCAGTGTCAAGTAAGGAGACAATAACAAAAAAATGAAGCAGTCTTCTCAAGGACCTACAATAATGAACACTGGCCGGGGAAGACCAGGTTTCAAATAAAACGCAAAATAACACTGTATAGCCTACAAAATAGTTTGCATTTAGCATCCTAAGAAGAAAGCCAAGATTAATCATTACTAAAAATATGCTATACTAATTGTTAACAAAAACTGTCAATACAACCTTTTCAACATATTTCATCAGAGTAAAATATTGGCCATTATCAATATGGAGAGGTTACTAGATTCCAGACACAGTTCTGGAAGCTTTTTTCAATCTTCACAATAACTTGTAATACAGGGAGCAGACCTTGGGCACAAACTCACATCCAGTCCCACAACACCCAGAGGAAGCTCCACTCCCAGGGGTTCTAACACACCCAGGATCATAGGATCAGAGGTAAGGAGGACAGAACATATCTCCCAACACCAGGAGTAACTGGGACCAGCAGGATCCAGGGACTCAGGAACTACGCCCACCACTGGTTCCTTCAGGTCTGAGCAGGTTCCCTGAACAGAGTTTGGACAAGAACCCCACAGCTCGTACCACAACACCCAGAGGAAGATCAACTCCCAGGCACTCTAACATGCCCAGGATCATAGGATCACAGGATCCCAAAATCACAGAATCACAGAGACAGTTGGATTCTGAGGAGCTCTGACAAAACAAGGATCATAGGAAGGACAGGCTCCAGTCAGATATAGCACGGGCAGGTAGCACTAGAGATAACCAAATGGCCTGAGGCAAGAGAAACAATAGAAACCAAGGTTACTTGGCATCACCAGAGCCCAAGTCTCTAACCATAGCAAGTCCCGAACACCATCACATCAGAAAAGCAAGATTTGGATCTAAAATCACTTTTCAAGATGATGATAGAGAGCTTTAAGAAGGACATAAATAACTCTCTTAGAGAAATACAGAGGAACACAGGTAAACAGCTAGAAGCTGTTAAAGAGGAAACACAAAAATCCCATAAAGAATTAGTGGAAAATATAATTAAACAGGTGAAGGAAATGAACAAAATCACCCAGGATATAAAAACTGAAATAGAAACAATAAAGAATTAACAAAGAAAGACAACCCTGGAATTAGAAAACCTAGGAAAGAGATGAAGAGTCATAGATGCAAGCATCAACAACAGAATACAGGAGATAGAAAAGAGAATCTCAGGTACAGAAGATACCATAGAAAACACTGACAAAACAGTCAAAGAAAATTCAAAAAGCAAAAAGCTCCTAACCCAAAACATCTAGGAAATCCAGAACACAATGAGAAGATCTAAGGATAATAGGTATAGAAGAGAGAGAAGATTCCCAACTTAAAGGGCCAGTAAATATCTTCAAAAAATTATAGAAGAAAATTTCCCTAACCTAAAGAAAGAGATGTCCATAAACATACAAGAACCATACAGAACTCCAAATAGACTGGAACAAAAAAGAAATGTCTCCCATCACATAATAGTCAAAACACCAAATGCACTAAACAAAGAAAGAATATTAAAAGCAGTAAGGAAAAAAGGTCAAGTAACATATAAAGGCAAACCTATCAGAATTACACCAGATTTCTCATCAGAGACTGACTATAAAAGCTAGAAGATCCTGGGCAGATGGCATACAGACCCTAAGAGAACAGAAATGCCAGCCCAGGCTACTACACTCAGCAAAACTTTCAATTACCATAACAGAGAAACCAAGATATTCCATGACAAAACGAAATTTATACAGTATTTTTCCAAAAACACAGCCCTACAAAGGATAATAGCTGGAAAACGCCAACACACAGAGGGAAACTACACCCTAGAAAAAGCAAGAAAGTAATCTCTCAACAAACCCCAAAGAAGATAGACACAGAAACATAATTGCACCTCTAACAACAACAACAACAAAAAAAAAAAACCAGGAAGTAACAATCACTTTTCCTTAATATCTCTTAATATTAATGGACTCAATTCTCCAATAAAAAGACATACACTAACAGACTACATAAACATGCATAAACAAGACCCAGCATTTTGCTGCATACAGAAAATATACCTCAGTGACAGAGATAGACACTACTTCAGTGTAAAAGGCTAGAAAACAATTTTACAAGCAAATGATCCCAAGAAATGGGCTGGTGAAGCCATTCTAATATCAAATAAAAACAACATTCAACCAAAAGTTATCAAAAAAGACAAGGAAGGACACTTCATACTGGTCAAAGGAAAAATCCACCAAGATGAACTCTCAATTCTGAATATCTATCATCCAAATGCAAGGGGACCCACACTCATAAAAGAAACTTTACTAAAGCTCAAAGCACATATCGTACCCCTCAGAATAATAGTGGGAGACATCAACATCCTATTCTCAGCAAATGGAAAGATCATGAAAACAGAAACTAAACAGACACAGTGAAACTAACAGAAGTTATGAAACAAATGGTTCTAACAGATATCTATAGAACATTTCATCCTAAAGCAAAAGAATATACCTTCTCAGCACCTCATGGTACCTTCTCCAAAATTGACCATATAGCTGGTCACAAAACAGGCCTCAATATATACAAGAAGATTGAAAGCATCCCACGCATTCTATCAGATCACCATGGACTAAGGCTGGTCTTCAATAACAACAAAAACAAGAGAAAGCCCACATACACATGTAAGCTGAACAACTCCCTACCCAATGATAACTTGGTCAAGGAAAAAATAATGAAATTAAGATGTTTTCAAATTTAATGAAAATAAAGCTGTAATATCCAAAATGAATTCAAGACCACCCAGTACCTTCCCCCTTCAAAAAGGACTTTCCAAACTGTACTAGCAGGCCAAGTGCAGAGCCAGATAAGGAAGCTGGCTGACTAAACAAAAGTAAAAACATAGTTTTAGTGGTCAAAATGACCGAGCTGCCAAAATAATATTAGCTGTTCTCAGAGAAATAACTGTAACAAGATTAGCAATTCTCCTGCCCTCACCCCACACTGAATTCTGACAAAGATCACAAACCACCCTGACCTTGTTGCAAGAAAATCCCCTGACGTTGATAACTATGATGTTAATAGCTGACCCATAAGTTAAAAATGTACTATTTGCTGACCAAATCATAATAACCCACCATGGGGGCAAGCAAAGTGAGTCACTAGGCCAAAGGGTTACCTAGTCACTATACAAACCAACCAATGCCTGAAAGGGTTACTAGTCACTATACAAACCAACCAATGCCTGAAAGGGTTACTAGTCACTATACAAACCAACCAATGCCTGAAAGGGTTACTTGCTACACCAATGAGAACCCTGTTGCTCAAATCTGCCCCTTACAAAGATATAAAAAGTGTGTTCTTTCTTTGTTCTGGGTCTCTCCTTTAGCCTGCGTGCTGAGAGGGGAGTCCCCAACATGGTGGAATAATAAAAATCCTCATGCGTTTTACAGTGATGGAGGTCTCTCTGGTCTTTGTGAGTAAGGGTCTTTTGACGAACTCCAACAACTCTACCTCACACCCATCAGAATGGCTAAGATCAAAAACTCAGGTGACAGCAGATGTAGGCGAGGAGAAAGAGGAACACTCCTTCATTGATGGTAGGATTGCAAGCTAGTACTCTGGAAATCAGTTTGGCAGTTCCTCAGAAAATTGGACACAGTATTACCTGAGGACCCGGCTATTCCACTCCTGGGCATATACCCAAAAGATGGCCCAACGTATAACAAGGACACATGTTCTACAATATTCACAGCAACCTTATTTATAATAGCCAGAAGCTGGAAGGAATCCATATGTCATTCAACAGAGGAATGGATACAGAAAATATAGTGCATTTACACAATGGAGTACTACTCTGCTATTTAAAACAATGAATTCATGAAATTCTTAGACAAATGGATGGAACTAGAAAATATCATCCTGATTGAAGTAACCCAATCACAAAAGTATACATTCATGGTATACACTGATAGTGGATATTAGCCCAGAAGCTCAGAATACTCAAGATACAATTCACAGACCCCATGAAGCTTAAGAAGAAGAAAGACCAAAGTGTGGATACTTTGTACCTTCTTCGAAGAGGGAACAACATACCCATGGCAGGAAATACAGAAACCAAGTGTGGAGCAGAGACTGAAGGGAAGACTTACAGACTTCCCCACCTGGGATCCATTCCATATAGAGCTACCAAACCCAGAACCTATTGTGGATGCCAACAAGTTCTTGCTGACAGGAGCCTGATACAGCTGTCTCCTGTGAGGGTCTGCCAGTGCCTGACAAACACTAAGATGGATGTTCTCAGCCAACTATTAGACTGAGCACAAGATCCCTACCCCCACCCCCAATGGAGGAGCTAGAGAAGGACTGAAGGAGTTGAAGGGGTTTGCGACCCCATAGAGGAACATGATGAACCAACCAGTACTCCCAGAGCTCCCAGGGACTAACTAAATCACCAATCAAAGTAAACACATGGAGGGACCCATGGCTCCAGCTGCATATGTAGCAGAGGATGGCCTTGTTGGACATCAATGGGAGGAGGGCCCTTGGTCCTGTGAAGGCTGGACACCCCAGTGTAGGGGAAACCAGGACAGGGAAGTGGGAGTGGCGAGGTTGGTGAGCAGGGCAAGGGAGGATGGGATAGGGGGTTTTCACAGGGGAAACGAGGAAGGGGGATAACATTTAAATGTAAATAAGGAAAAAAAGAAAAAAAGAATTCAAAGATTGCATATGTTTTATAAATATCTTGTTATATATAAATTCAAGTCATTCTATTAGGAACTTTGAAATACAAGAATTTGTATGATTTTATTACTGTATATTAATTTATTAATTTATTACTGTATATTAATTAATTTGTTGTACAAATTAATGGGTTTTATTATGACATTTCCAGTGATGTTTATAACATATTTTGATCTTATTTACCTGGTTCATTATTAGAAACTCAGAAATGCCTACGAGTCTACAAAAAATATAGAGATACCTTTAGTAACTGGCAGTATACAGTTTTCTGATGGGAGACCTGTCCCGCCGTCCTTCCAGTATGGATTCAATTCTCTTTCGAGCAGTTTAGACTATAACAAAACATTTTGAAAGGTTAGAGTGTAAAAGTCAACCCAGCATAAAAATAATTACTAAATTTGAAGTGGCTAACTGTCAGATATACAAGCTTAGACAAAGCAGTTACAATTCTTTCTTAAGCCATGTTATGTAACTTGCAGTAATAATGTCTTAACTCATGTTCACTTGTTTTTATCAAATACCTCCCATGTCTCACAACTCTCAAGTCTAACTTAGGAGATTATTTTATAAAACCTAGACAAGACAATTCTCAAACTCATGTCCTCTGATGCTCTATATGGCCAGCAGCTTTATTACAAACCAAGATAATTACCATATTTACATTTACAATTAGATTGGGAGGGAAAAAAAGAGATAAAGAACAATACTGATCACATAATCTTCAAAATCACTTGGCCATATTTTCCACCTGCTAATCTATATTACTTTCAAAGTATATTATAAAGACAATCTAAAAAGCCACAAGCTACAATACTTCTATACTTTGTGAGTTCCCGTTTTTACATCTTTGATTTAAATCCAACCTGTTTTTGTCTCTAAGGATTTTCCACTGTTTTCTTGCCATTAAAGAGAAACAATAACACCAACACACTTGTTTCATATTTCCTATAGAGCTCTATGTGTCTTGAAAGCATTCTTATGATAACTACTTTGTAAACACACAGAATGCTCAGTTGATTGTTCAACACATGACAGTCACATAGCACACAATTGTTCAACTACATTCACCTAAATTTACACATCTAGTATATGTCTTATGAAAAGTATATTTTATATGCCTGTGCCCATGTATGAATATGTGAACATGTGTGCAGGTGCCTGCCCAAGCCAGAAGTATTGGCTCTCCTGAAGCTGAGGAACGGGTAACCATAAAGCACACATACTGAATTGAATCTGGGTACTCTCAAAGAGCATCACTGCTCTTAGCCACTGAGCCATCTCTACAGCTTTAATGAAGTATATACTTTTATACAAATAACAGACTTATTTTTATTTTATTTATATTTTATAAGTATCATCTGCCTGCATGCATATCTGGGTGGCACATGTATGTAGTTCCCACAGTAGCCAAAGGAAGACATGGAAACCCTTGGAACTAAAGTTATAGATGACTGCCAGCTGCCACTTGCCTTGTGCTGAAAGCTCAATTTGAGTCCTCTGGAAAGAAGAGACAGTATTCTCTTAACCCCTAGTATACTTTTTATGTTAATTGTTTTTATTACATATTTTCTTCATTTACATTTCAAATGCTATCCCCTTTCCTAGTTTCCTCTCCATAAGTCCCCTATCCCCCCAACCCCCCAGCCCTGCTCCCCAACCCACCCACTCCTGCTTCCTGGCCCTGGTATTCCCCTGTACTGAGGCATATAATCTTCTCAAGACCAAGGGCCTCCCTACCATTAATGGCCAACTAGGTCATCCTCTGCTACACATGAGACTAGAGATACAAGTTCGGGGGATACTAGTTAGTTCATATTGCTGATGATCCTCTATAGGGTTGCTGACTTAGCTCCTTGGGTACTTTCTATAGCTCCTTCATTGGGGGCCGTGTTCCATCCAATAGATGATTGTGAGCATCCACTTCTGTATTTGCCAGGCACTGGCATAGCTTCACAAGAGAGAGCTATATCAGGGTCCTGTCAGCAAAATCTTGCTGGCATATGCAATAGTGTCTGGGTTTGGTGGTTGTTTATGGGATGGATCCCCAGATAGGGCAGTCTATCCTTTTGTCTTAGCTCCAAACTTTGTCTCTGTAACTCCCTCCATGGGTATTTTGTTCCCCATTCTAAGAAGGAACGAAGTATCCACACTTTGATCTTCCTTCTTCTTGAATTTCGTGTGTTTTGCAAATTATGTCTTGGGTATTCAAAGTTTCTTGGGCTAATATCCACTTATCAGTGAGTGCATATCATGTGTGTTCTTTTGTGATTGGGTTACCTCACTCAGGATGATATCCTCCAGAACTATTCACTTGCCTAAGAATTTCATAAATTCATTGTTTTCAATAGCTGAGTAGTACTCCATTGTGTAAATGTACCACATTTTCTGTATAACCCCTAGTATACTATTAAACAGTTTCCTACAAGAAATTTATTTTTAAAAATTTTGGGGGGGCTGGAGAGATGGCTCAGAGGTTAAGAGCACTGACTGTTCTTCCGGAGGTCCTGAGTTCAAATCCCAGCAACCACTACAGATGGTGGCTCACAATCATCTGTAATGAGATCTGATGCCCTCTCCTGGTATGTCTGAAGTCAGCTACAGTGTACTTATATATGATAAATAAATAAATCTTAAAAAGATAAATAAATTTAAAAAAATTGTTTCACAATTCTTAGTTCTGATTGTTGTCAAATACCACTAAAATACTGTTGTACAAATAAACTGGCATTACAAATAATGCGTTTACATAAATACATAAAACAACTTATTAGTTTATTTAAGGTAAAGTCAAAAAGTAAAACAATAAAACTGTTTTCTTACCTGCTCTAACGCTTGGGTTTTCTCTCGCTCTATTTGTCTTAGAGTTTCCTTTTCAGCATTGAGTGATGATGAGGACACAGTTTTAATGGACATAAAATCAACAGTCATCCACTCATCACGCTGTATAAAAGAAAGAAGCCATTGCAGTCATCACTTAAGAGCTTCATAAGATTAGAGACTGCATATGCCAGTCAGGAGTAAATATTACATGGCTAGCCACTCACAACAAGTTTCTCATTTTTGCTGCACCTTAGTCTCTCCCTTACAAAAGTGTGAAAAAGTACTCACCTTCCAAGCTTGCTTTAAGGAGTAAACAAAATAACAAGTATAAAAAGCAGCCAACATAGATTCTAGTACACACATTCTAACATTCACCTTTCTCTCTTCATCTCTCTGGCTAAATGGATAAATTATATTCTTTCTTAAGTATATGAACCAGAACTCAAAATGTACTTACTATTCAATTACAAGCACTGATAAGCAAATTATTACATAAGGGAAAGAGAAAGAAAAGAACTGAACTAGACACACATAGGAGGTTCAGATAGGAGAATAGTCTTAGGTAAACCCCTCAAAAGCAGAAAATGCCAACAATCATAGCTAGGAGAACTCTGAATGGCTGCAGTAAAAATGAGATCTATCTTCCATAGCAGGAGGCCAGTCTGAACATCAGCAATTAGCATATCTGTGGAAAGGATTCATAAACTACTGATAAAGTGTAACTCTTCTCTTGAAGAAGTTGTAATCATCAGTTTAACATCCATCTGTTCTTAGAAGCTGCCATTTGTCTCTGAAATCAGGTAGGTGCTCACCTGAGTATCGTGGCTGTCACATTCTTTTTCTGTCCTTTTGTCTTTCACTTTCCAGGTCTTTTCTTTGTCAGACATCTGGGAGGGAGCAGCCTCAACCCACTCGTCTTCAGAGCTCTAACAACATTTAGCATATATGTGACCTTCACAAATGTGCATACTTATATTAAAAAAAGACCTACAAAATACTTTCTAGTGTAGAGTTGGGAAATTTGGAGGCTAATGAGATCATATGAGCAAACACCAAACCAAACCCAGTGAGAAAAAAAAATACTGCACATATATATGTGCATGTTATGTGTGTAGTGCTTGAGAATGGTGAATGTGTATGTGTGTGAGAATGCACATGCCCATAATCATGTACTTAGAGGCCAGTGGAAGACATTGAGTCACTCTGCTCTACTATTCCTCACTTTATTCCCTTATAAGAGTCTCTAATTAAACTTGGGCTTGGCAGCCAGCAAGCTGCAGAAAACCTCTACTTTTACATAGTTCTTGGGTTATAGGTTTGTGCAGCCATGCTCAGCTATTTACATGGGTGCAAATGGTAGAGACTCAGGCTCTCAGGCTTGTTGTATAGCACTCTTACCAACTAAGGCAAGTACCTGTATAAAACTGGTGTTTTACTATTCAATGGAATTCTTCATTTCTTTCTAAATATTTTTTAAGATTTACTTGTGTTTGTGTTTGTGTTTGTATTTGTGTGTGTGTGTGTGTGTGTGATGTGTGTGTATGTATGTGTGTGATGTGTATATGGTGTAATGTGATGTGTGTGTGTGTATGTGTGTGGTGTGTATATGGTGTGGTGTGTGTGTGTAGAATACATTGTTTAGATGTCCTGGAGCTGGAGCTATGGTTAGCTGCTGTGAGCAATCCAATTTGTGAGCTAAGAACAACTGGGCCTCAGTCCTCTTGAAAGAGTAGCAAATATTTGTAACTACTGAGCTATTTCTTTAAGATACAAGTATGTTTTAAAAATATATACAAGTATTTGTGTCAAGTGATACAATCAACATGTAAAACATATATATGTTCTGCCATATCAACTGTCAACTGTTTCCCAAGGCAATATAGATGTTACTGATTCATTCATTCACGCCTTAGTTTGGATTTAAACATCAAAACTTATTTATACTCACATACTTTTTTCTTTACAAATAATCATTATATATGTATTTCTAGATTAACTCAAGTTTATATTGTCAAGGCAATTCAGTGCTTCTATCAAAATTCTTGATGTCATGCACTAAAATGGGAATTTATAGACTGAAACTATTAGTACATTCTTTAGAAGACTACCAATTTGCTAAAATAAAGTAAAATAATAAAGAAGTTGAAGTTCTAGGAGTTCTTGTCATAGGAGTTCTACAATGAGGCTTTTTTTTTTCTGTCTTACCATATGCTAACCAATCACTTGAATTCATTAGTCTGAGCCACTTGGCACCCCATCACTAACATTCCAACCCAGACAAATGCAAAAACCACAGGCAACTTCATGCCACTAATGAAACCAGAATTAACCTAACTGATCCTTAGTTGGTTTAGGTAGTAAGTTTTATTACTGTAGAAGCCACAGTCACTCATGCCTACCTTGTACCTGTCTTAGTTAGCATTTTACTGAGGTGAACAGACATCATGACCAAGGCAATTCTCTCTCTCTCTCTTTTTTTTTAAGATGTATTCATTTATTTTATGTATATGAGACATTGCTCTCTTCATACACACCAGAAGAGGGTATCAGATCCCATTACAGATGGTTATGAGCCACCACGTGGTTGCTGGGAAAGGACCTCTGGAAGAGCAGTCAGTGTTCTTAACCGACGAGCCTGGGCCACCTTTCCAGGCCCCAAGGCAATTCTTATAAAGGCAACATTTATTTGGTGCTGGCTTACAAGTTCAGAGATTCAGTTCATTATCATCAAGGAATGAATATGGCAGCAACCAGGCAGGCATGGTACTGAAGTAACTGAGAGTTCAACATCTTCAAGATATGGGTCTTAAAGCTCACACTCACTGTGACACACCTAACAGCACCACACCTTCTAATAGTTTCACTCCCTGGGCCAAGCATATACAAACAATAACATTACACTCCCTGACCCCAATAGGCTTGTTCAAACACATGAGTCTGTGGGAGCCATACCTAAACATAGCATGATGCAAAATACATTTAGTCCAACTTCCAAAGTCCCCATAGTCTATAGCAGTCTCAACAATGTTAAAATTCCAAAGTTCAAAGTCTCTTCTAACATTCATCCAATCACTTAACTATAATCTCCAAAGCATGACAAGAAAACAACTGGGTAAACTCCAAACTCTGCATCTCCACGGCTAATGTCAAAGAGGACTTCAGATCTACAATTCCTTTTTTCATCTTTGTTGACTGCAACAAACTTCTTTCTCCCAGGTTGGTTCCAGTCCCTGTAAACAGCTTTCCTCAGCAGGTATCTTATGGCTCTGGCATCTTGAACATCTTGGGATCTCTAAGTCAACTTTAGTGTTACAGCTTCTTGTTCCAATGTCTAGGGTCCACATATGATCTTCTGGGCTCCTCCAAAGGGCTGGCATCACTTCTCCAGCTCTGCCCTCTGTAGCACTCTTAAGCTCAGGTTGATCCATTCCACTATGGCTGCTGTTCTTGGTGAGCATCCCATAGTACAGGCATCTCCAATACACTGGGGTCTTCTGCTGCAACTAGGCTTCACCAATAGTTTCTCATCAGCTCCCTTCAAGGTGCCAAACCTAAATTCCTTTACACAGCCCCTTCATTCCTTAGCTGTCAACTACAACTGGGGCTGCACCTTCACCAATGGTCTTCCATGGCCTCTCACAGTGCCAAGTCTCAGGTGTTCTTCATGACCCCTTCATGCCTTCAAAACCAGTACTACTTGGGTAACTCTTACACATTACCAAGTACAGCTACAGCACAAGGTACAACCTTGGCTATCTCTGCAACACAGTTTCTTTGTGCTCTCAGAAAATACTTCCCAGATTTCAACTCAGTGATGCTGGTCTCTTCTTTGTTGTTTTTGTTGTTGTTGTTGTAGTTGTTGTTGTTGTTGTTGTTGTTGTTGTTGTTTGAGACAGGGTTTCTCTGTGTAGACCTGGCTGTCCTGGAACTAACTCTGTAGACCAGGCTGGCCTTGAACTCAGAAATCCACCTGCCTCTGCCTCCCAAGTACTCGGATTAAAGGCATGCACCGCCACTGCCCGGCTTGCTGGTCTCTTCTTGATCACTGCTAATTTCTTAGCTCCAGGTAACCAGCATCAATTGTCCCAGTAGTCCTGTCTATTATTCACTCTAAAGCCAGAGCAACATGGCCGAAGTTGCCATGTTCTGATGCTTGCAGGAGCTGGAAAATGGCCCCCTTGTTCTATGATATTATCACTAGCTTCCTGTTTTCCATCTGCTTCACTGTCTAAGCTTGGCTGTCCTGGATCTTGCTCTGGGAGAGCTGCATAACTGTCTCCTGGGATTATAGGTGTATATCATCATACTTGGATCAAAATTTAGCTGGGTAGGATTTTGCTCCAAAGTTCCATTCCCTTAATCTGCTTTCTCCTAGAACATAGGATTCAGCTCCATTTAATACTCAAACCATGTATTTTTTATTTTTCCTTTCTAAGCTTACTATGCTTATTCAAAATGCTCTCTTCATGAGACTCAACCAGAGAACAAAGTCTATGCTGGGTTTTTTGAGACTTCCTTTGTCAATGCAATTAATATAAATCTCTTTACCTTAGCTTCAAGTAGACTCTTCAGACAAGAGCAAAAAGCAGCCACATACTTCATCAAAATACCACAAAAACAGTCTCTGTGCCACATATTGAAATTCTTCTTCCCTGAAACATCTTGGACCAGGTCTGCACAGTTCAAGTTACTCTCAACAACAGTCTTCCATATTCCTACTAGTATAGTCCATTAAGCCCCATTTAAAGCATTCCACTGCTTTCCAAATCCATAGTCCCAAAATGCACATTCTTCCAAACAAAAGTATGGTCAGGCCTATCACAGGAATATTCCAGTCCCTAGTACCAATTTCTGTGTTAGTTAGGGTTTTACTGCTGTGAACAGACATCATGACAAACTTTTATAAGAACAACATTTATTTGGGGCTAGCTTACAGGTTCAGAGGTTCAGTCCATTATCATCAAGGTGTGAACATGGTAGTATCCAGGCAAGCATGGTACAAGGGGAGCTGAGAGTTCTACATCTTCATCTGAAGGAATCTAGCAGAATACTCATTTCCAGGCAGCTAGGATGAGGGTCTTAAAGCACACATTCACTGTGACACACCTATTCCAACAGGGTCACACCTTCTAATAATGCTGAGCATATACAAACTATAATACTACCTCCTGTTATCTCTCTTCGCACCCTCCTGGAGTTCCATATGAGTTAACATTTTGTATACTCTAAACAAGTTCTCTCTTCTCTTACCTTAGTAAATGGAAACCACTTTGGCTTCCTACCTATTCCCCTCACACACACTTCCTGGCAAAATTACTTATACTTGTGCTTGGTCTAACCTCCTATGAGCTCCTCCTACTGAAGGCAGGTGCTCCTACAAGCATTGGATCTCGCTTTCCTTCTGATTTGCTTCAAAGAAAGGGCTCTTGAGGCCTAGAGATTCATATGCTGAAGGATTTCATATCCAAACCTTTTTTTTTGAGGCGGGGGTGGGGGGCAGCAGTTCCTGCCTTTATGTATCCCTGTAGCAGCAATTTATCTTCCTACTCCTTTATCTAAGACAATATTACTAGAAAAGTCATCTCCCAAACATTTATCTAAACTTTTAATTATCATACACACTAATCTAGCAACAACTCTTCAAAATTCATCAACCTCAGGAAGGTATTCCAGTTTTTGTCTCCAGAATCTCACTTCTGTTGATGACTCATGTTCAAGGTTTTCAAAATATCCACCATTCTAACACTCAATGCTTATTCTGCATTTCCTTCATGTACTCTGCCCTCTTTGCTCCATTTTAAAACACTCATGCAGAGGAAATTCTTCTCATTATTGCATGTTTTATTTGCTATATACTCTTTTGGGACCATTATATTCACCTTTATGGTTTTGAGTACCTTTTTTTTTTTCCTGGTCCAACTAAAGCTTCAGTTACTGAATCACCATCTTGAATATTATGCTAAATTCAAGAACACATAATCCTATCATCTTCCACAAAGTCTGTTTCTTCTGCTGAATTTCTACTGAATTACCTGGCATCATCAAATCAAAAACCAGAGGATCATCTTACGCATCCAGTCAAGCTGATATTTAATTCCAAAACACTAGTCGAATATACATGGAGCAAGCACCACATCACTGCCCTGGGAGCCCACCTGAACCCCAAGCCCTCAGGTCCAGTCCTGGCTATAACAAACTCGTTCCAAGGTACATATCGACCAAATTTCATTTCAAATTAAGTTACTCTTCAGGAATTACAAGTCAGATAAAGGGGCTGATGTAAAACTAAGGCATTGTCAGTGTCCACGTTTCTAATGAAAAACAAAAATAGAATTTGAAAACAACAAATAAAGCAAAATAAATAGAATTAAAAGAATAGTTTTTGTTGTTATTGTTTTCTCCTCCTCCTCCTCCTCCTCCAGGAGTCTTAAATCAGATCTAATTGTCACCTTCACAACTGAATAACCAAATAATGCTCTAGAAGCCCCATCTTTCCTGTTCCTTTTCCTTCCCCAGTCTCTGTCCACCACACATTGAGTGCTACAGGGAAACCTATCTCGCTTGGCTTCAGAATCTCGCTTCCTTCCTACTGTAAGAACCCAGTTTTGTTCGGAGAAGTAATCAACCCTAAACATTTCTAGGCTACCACTGTCTACACATAACCCCTTTCTTCTTGAAAATAAGTATAGAAGATATGGCATGCTTTCATTTATTCTGAGTCCCCACAGAATAGAACTGATACCCAAAACTGTCTTCTTTTTGGCCCAAAAGATAAACAAATAAACAAATTCTACTTTGAAGACTTAGATATTAATTTCTATGAAAAAAACAGAAGTACAAAAGAAAAAGACCCCAGTGTTTTAAAACTCTTTTCCCTTATTTTGGTAATACAGTTCCTTGCTGCTTTGCTTTACAATTTTTCAGCCACTTGATTACAAATGGTTTCTTCTCCTTCCCATGCGGTTTTTCAGTGCAGGCATTCACCTTTCCGTTTCCCTGAGCATTTTATAAACATCACATCTCCACCAACAATGAGGAATAAATGCTACCCAATTTTCTGGAACCAACTATCTACATAGCCACTATTCCCCATGGAATTCCAGATGTGTGTCTTGTTGACATCTTTCTATAAGTAGTAATACTTTAAGATCTCTTGCTCCATCAATTCCTACACACTTGTCCCTGAAGTCATGGTCCCCCAGCCTCAGAGCCCCATCCTGGTGCCCACTTACTGTGGAGCTGTCAGTCGACTCACTCTGTTTCTGACATTTCTGTTTCTTCCTCTTCTTTTTCTTCTCTTTCTTCAATTTTTTTGAATGCTTGTCCTTTTTCTTCTTTTTCTTCTCAGAATGTTCCTAATAATTTTGAACGAATATAAAGGGAATTTAATCTTACCGAATTTTAACAGGAAGACACTTTGAATAGGAAGAAAAATCTATATTCCAAGAGACTTTATATCTTCCATGGAAAGAAATGAAAATTATGACCCTACATATACTTAGAAAAATATAAAATTCTCTAAAAACCCTTAATATACTTTCTATAAGTCAATGAAGGAGCTCAGATTTCTTACAAGGAAAATATATGAGGAAAGTTTTAATTACATTATTTGTATGTGACCAATATTATCAAATAAATACAGCTATATACATAAAACCAATTATTAATATATAATAAGCATTTAGAAATTCCTAAGTAACAGAGTTTTAATATTCTCAATTTAATATCAACAAAAAATAGTGAGTAGATGATGGGCACATAACCTCAACTAAATCTTTGTAAGTGTACACAGACCAAAATATAGTGTACTCTATAAATATAAATTAACATTTGTTAATTTAAAAAAAAAAAACATACCAGTTTGAGGCACATGCCAGAAGGCAAGCTGCTGAAAAATTATAAAATTAGAAAAGAAAGTTTGATGGGGAAAAAAGTCATAAATTGTAAAACATTGTCCTTTCAGATCTAGAAGTGTCCGAAAAATAGACCACAGATTTATAACTAAATCTACAAGCCAACACAAATAACAAAAGCTTTTCATATCATGGTGAATCTCTCTGATCAAGATAGACATTTTGTTGATAGAAGAGATAAACTTCAATAATGCCAACCATCTTATAGGAAAGATGTTACTGACAATTTGAGTTCAATCCCCAGAACCCACAAGGTAGAAAAGAACTCAGGCAACTTGTCCTCTGACCTTAACATATATAACATCACACATACACATATAGACAGACAGACAGACAGATAGACAGACAGGCGTGCGTGCGTGCGCACTCACACTCATATACTCACACACACAAGAAAACTAAAGAAAAAAATTGTTCCAAATATTACTTGAATAGTATTTTGGTTTTTGTTTTGTTTTTTGAAGACATAAGCCATGCCTTTAATCCCAGCACTTGGAAGGTAGAGGCAGGCAGATCTTTGTGTTTGCAGCCTGTCTCCTCTACATAACAAGAACCAGACCAGCCAGGGCTACATAGATACCCTTCCTCAAACTACGAAAAACAACAAAATAAATCCTATCTTTACATTTCGGCACATCTTTTAATTCACCTGTGAGAACTGTTCAATTCGCTCATTCACATCAGGAAGCATCCATGTGTCCTCATCTCGAAGTTTCTTACGTTCTTTATCCCTTTGTTCTTTTTCAAAATTATGTTTGGCCTACAACAAAAACAACAACAACAACAAAAAAAGACAAACTGACAAACTGACAACTAATACAACTGCTTTTCAAGTATAAAAACAAAAACTGGTAGCACTTTCATATAAAGATTCTTAAGTCAGTGAATGGTCTATTGTTACCAAAAAGTTTGTTTCTATTACTGTAGAAATTATTTGGAAAAAAAACAAAATAAAATAATTAAAGGGCAGAAAGTCAGTATACAAATTAACAAAATCAAAAAGAAAACGAAGACATAGCAACTAAAACTGAAGAAATTCAAAATATCATCAGAGTCTACAAAAGCCTATACTCAACAAAACTAGAAAATCTAAATGAAATGGATGATTTTCTAGACAGATACCAAGTACCAAAGTTAAGTCAAGACCAGATAAACAATATAAGCAGACCTTCAAGAAGACCTAATACCAATACTTCTCAAAGTCTTCCACAAAATAGAAACAGAAAGACTACTACATGATTCACTCTATGAAGCCACAGTTACTCTGATACCTAAGCCACACAAAGACCTAACAAAGAGAACTTCAGATCAATTTTGCTTATAAATATCGAGGCAAAAATACTCAATAAAATTATTGCAAACAAAATCCAAGAACACATCAAAATGATCACTCACTACAATCAAGTAGACTTCATCCCAGAGATGCGGGGAAGATTCAATATAAGGAAATCTATCAACATAATCTACTATAGAACAAACTAAAAGGAAAAAAGAAATCACATGATCATCTCATTAGATACTTAGAAAATATTTGACAAAATAAAAGCACCACTTCATGTTAAAAGTCTTTGGAAGAACAGGAATTCAAGACACATACCTAAACATAACAAAAGCAATATATAACAAACTAACAGTCAACATCAAATTAAACGGAGAGAAATTTAAAGCAATCCCATTAAAATTAGGGACAAGACATGGCTGCCCATTCTCTCCCTATTTATGCAACATAGTACTTGAAGTTCTAGCTAGAACAATTAGACAACAAAAGGAGGTCAAAAGGATACAAACCAGAAAGGAATAAATCAAAGTTTCACAATTTGCAGATGATAGAATAATACACATAAGGGACCCCAAAAATTCTGCCAGATAGAGCTGATAAACAAATTCAGCAAAGTGGCTGGATATAAAATTAACTCAAACAAATCAGTAGCCTTTCTCTAGACAATGAATAAATGGGCTGAGAAAGAAATTAAGGAAACAACACCCTTCACAATAGTCACAAATAATATAAACTATCTTCGAGTAACTCAAACCAAGCAAGTGAAAGATCTGTATGACAAGAACTTGAAGTGTCTAAAGAAAGAAACCAAAGACCTCAGAAGAAAGATCTCCCATGCCCATGGATCAGTAGGATTAACAGTAAAAATGGCCATCTCACCAAAAGCAATCTATAGATTTAATGCATTCCCTATCAAAATTCCAACACAATTCTTCAAAGATATAAAAAGAGTAATTCTCAATTTCATATGGGAAAATAAAAAACCCCAGATAGTAAAAACATTAAAAGAACTCAACAATGAAAGAACTTCTAAGGAAATCACCACCCCTGACCTCAAGATTTACTACAGAGCAATAGATTAAAAAAAAAAAAAAAAAAAAGCATGGTATTGGTATAGAGACAGGAAGGTAGATTGATGGAATAGTATTAAAGACCCAGAAATAAACCCACACGCCTATGGTCACTTGATCTTTGACAAAGAAGCCAAAACCATAAGGTGAAAAAGGACAGCATTTTCAACAAATGGTGCTGATCTAACTGGCAGTGTGCATGTAAAAGAATGCAAATTGATCTATTTTTATCTCCTTGTACAAAGCTCAATTCCAAATGGATCCAACCTCCAAATAAAACCAGATATGCTGAGTCTAATAGAAGAGAATTCGGTAAAGAGCCTTGAACACATCAACACAGGGGAAATCCTCCTAACCAAAATACCAATGGCTCAGGTTCAGATCAACAATTGACAAACGGGACCTCATGAATCTGAAGAGCTTCTTTAAGGAAAAGGATACTGTCAATAGGACAAAATGGCAACCTACAGATTAGGAAAAGATCTTTACCAACGCAACATTCGATAGGGGGTTAATATCCAAAATATCCAAAGAACTCTAGAAGTTAGACTCCAGAAAACCAAGTAACCCAATTTTAAAATGGGGTAAAAAGCTAAACAGATTTTTCAACTAAGGAAATGGCTGAGAAGTACCTAAAGGAATATTTAACTTCCTTAGTCATCAGGTAAATGCAAATCAAAATGACCCTGAGATTCTACCTGACACTAATCAGCATGGCCAAGATAAAAAATTCAGGTGACAGCAGATGCTGGCAAGGATGTGGAGAAAGAGGAACACTCCTCCATTGCTGGTGAGATTGTAAGCTGGTACCACTTTAGAAATTAATCTGGTGGTTCCTCAGAAAATTGGAAATAGCTCTACCTGAAGACCCAGCTACACCAATCCTGGGCATATACCCAAAAGAAGCTCCAACAATATAACAAGGACATATATTCCACTATGTTCATAGCAGCCTTATTAATAATAGCCAGAAGCTGGAAACAACCCAGATGTCCCTCAATGGAAGAATAGATACAGAAAATATGGTACATTTACACAATGGAATACTACCCAGCTATTAAAATGACAACTTCACGAACCTTGTAGGCAAATGGATGGAACTAGAAAATATGATCCTGAGTGAGGTAACCAGACCCAAAAGAACATACATGGTATGTACTCACTGATAAGTGGATACTAACCCAAATACTAAGAATACCCATGATATAACCCACAGACCATATTAAGCTTAATAAGAAGGAAGGGCATAGTGTGGTTGCTTCAAGCCCACTTAGAAGGGGGAACAAAATAATTACAGGAGGCACCTGTAAAGGGAGGGAGGGTTCTGGGTGGCAACGGGGCGGGGAAGGAAAGAAGGGGGGAGTGGAGGCAGGACCAAGTATTGGAAGAGACAGGAGAGAAGTCCATAGGCCGAGGAGAAGGAATAGAAATAAGTACCAGTGGGGGTGGGGAACTTGGGGAAGCATAGAAAGTCCCCAACACCAGGAATTCGAAAGGCTCCCAGGACCCAATGGACATGACATTAGCCAAAATACCCAACAGTAGGGAGATAGAACCTGAAGAGATCATTTCCAGTAGATAGACATGGCCTCCATTGGAGGGATGGGGCCAACCCCCCCCCCATCTAAAAAATTTTAACTCGTAATTGTCCCTATCTAAAGGAAATGCCAGGACACAAATGGAGCAGAGGCTGAAGAAAAGGCCATCCAGAGACCTCCCCACTGTGGGATCTACTCCACCCACAGACACCAACCCTCCCCCCCTACACACTATTGCTGAAGCCAAGACGTGCTTGCAGACAGGAGCCTGGTATAGCTCTGAGGGGCTTTGCCAGCACCTGACTAAGACAGATGCAGATACTCACAGCTAACCATTGGACTGAGTCTGGGGATGCCAATGGAAGAGTTATGGGTAAAGGAGCTGAAGGGGATTGCAACCCCATAGAAAGAACAACAGTATCAATTAACCAGACCTCTTAGAGCTCCCAGAAACTAAACTACCAACTGAAGAGTATACAGTCCATGGCTTCTCCTACATATGTAGCAGAGGATTGCCTCATCTGGCATCAGTGGGAGGGGAGGTGCTTTGTCCTGTGGAGGCTTGATACACTAGAGAAGGGGGATGCTCGAGGGGTGAGACAGGAGTGGGTGGTGGAAGGAGAAGCCCCCTCTTAGAGGCAAAAGGGAGGGGGAAGGGTGGAAGGATCTGTGAAGAGGAGCCTGAGAAGGGGAATAACATTTGAAATATAAACAAATAAAATGATTAATAAAAGAAAGTTATCAATAGCTTTCCTTTGGGACTACCAATCTTCACTGAATTTGGATACAAATCACACACAGTATCCAGTCCAAGACTAACATATATCCTCTTTTCTCTCTGTCTCAAATAGGACTTGGAATCATTTTAACCTTCATAATCCCTGTGGCTACTTCTTTAGATTTTCACAAAAGTTATAAATCTGACTTTTTTCCATGCCTTCAAAATAGAACCTATACCCCAATACAACTGACTCAGAAAAGTTATCCTCTTAAAAAGAAAGAACCACATGGCTAATTTCTAGTCAGCAGTCACCAATAGTAATACAGTGCAAGAAGTCTCTTCTGCTTTTTCATCCATCTTTCATATTCCTAAGCTGACTTTGGTCCTTATGAAACTGTATGTAGATATGTCTAAAATTCTTCACAGCTGAAAAAGAGTTTCTTCCAAAATCTGTTTGAAATATCAGACAGTCATTATGAGTATTCATTATACCTATTTTGAAATTAGCCAATATTCATGATGCTTTATCTGACCAAGACTATTAACTGCTCACCCATCCCCTTAAAATGTGACTGAAGGAAGACATTACTCATTCTTCCTATTTCTTTTCTACTCTTTATATGCACTTAAACTTATTTAAAATTCTTTTATCATAAAACGAAAAGCCCAAAACATCGTCACGGAACATTCCGTTGTTCAAATTCATCTTTTTCACTGTCGCAATTAATCAGGAATAACTGTCAGATAATTCAATAATTTACTTCTTCCGTTTTTATAAACTCCATACATTTCAATGTTAATGAGAATTCTGTTACTCAAACCTGGGATGAGGGAGCACATATTCTGAGTCTCTTATGCTAAACAGTGTTTCAATCAGTCAAGGCTGGATGTGACACTGGACACAGAAACAGAGCAATCCAGGCGGCGGAAATATTAAGAATAAGTGGCTTAAAAGCTAAGGAAACTGGAAGGAAACCAATCAATCTCTCTGTGGATAGAAATAGCAAATGGAACCGGTCAGAGCATTTAGATGACAACTGCATTGGGAAAAGACCAAAATCAGACAAGGTGAAATACCGAAGTAACGAGAGGAGTGGGCGGACTATCTCTCAGGATTCTCAAGTCCTACAACTTTTAAATAACATTCCGAGACCGTAAGATTTATAAAATGAAAGTATTTCAAGAACTAAAGATATTCCCGGAAAGCGATTACTTAGCATGCAGAAGCCCTCAGTACAACCCCAGTTTTAAAAAGGAAGAAAGAAAGTTCTCCAAAGCCGGGATACCTGGCGTAACACCTCGGCCCTGGCAATACGGGTCTGTTCTTTTCGCTCTTCGATACTGCGAGCACTTTCAAATCTTATACCGAACGCCTCCATAGTTGTTGTCGTCGTAAAGCAAGGACGCCGTCAGGAAACCTCGGTTTACGACTGTCGTAATTTAGAAACCGAATCTGGATTTCAAAATAGTAGTTGTAGGGGGGGCGTTACTATGCCAACAGAGCAGGCGCAATTCTGAATGTTTCGCCTGTGAAATGTTCAGCGGAAACTTATAGCCTGTTGGAGAGTTGATCTTTCAGATGTACTAGGTTCGCTAAGCGCTGAGTTAATATAAACATGCGTTATTATGCGCCCTGCATATATTAACTCATTTCTCAATAGGACTCTTAAAACACTCCAGTAAGCCAGAAGTTACTTCTAGACTTCCCCCTTCTTGCCTGACTTCCTGTGACTGTGCATCAACCTGAAGTGAACCTGATCAGAAAGTCAGAACATGGGGGGAAAAAGGGAAAAACAAAAATTGCTCTTAAGATTCAGTATTGGGGCTGGAGAGATGGCTCAGTGATTAAGAGCACTGCTCTTCCAGAGGTCCTGAGTTCAATTCCCAGGAACTACATGGTGGCTCACAACCATCTGTAGTGGGATCGGATGCCCTCTTCTGGTGTGTCTGAAAACAGTGACAATGTACTCATATAAATAAAATAAGTAATTAAAAAAAAAGTACAGTATTTTTCGTTGATGGGTGTCTTGAAATAAATTTAAAACTGGGGTAGAGAGATGGATCGGTGATTTACGGTGCTAACTGTTCTTCAAAGGACCTAAGGCCACATCCAGGAACTCACAGGGATCATCAAAACCATCTCTAGCTCCATTTCCAGGAGATCTTCCTCTTCTGTCCTCCACAGGCATTGCAACTACATGATGACATAACACTCAAAAAAAATTTTTTTTTAATTATTTGGAGGTCAAGACTTCGTGTTGCACAAACCTGGATGCAGGAAGAGTCCTCATCACCCAGAGGAAAGATGCCTTGGTTGTGTGGTTATCTCTCATAAAGAAAAAACAGTGACCTCTGTTGTATTTATTGCATCTTGCATAATTAAGTTTCTGTATCAAAAGACTAGGCCTCATCTGTGCTATGTTTGATTGGCCCACTAGGATAGAAACAGGAAAATTGAAATAAACCATTTCTCTCTCCTTTTGCCCACATCAACTCAGCAAATTTAAGATGACAAACTTGAATGGTTACAAACCCTTTATTTGATTCATTATGTTTGGGAAGCAGCACTCCAGTCTGTACATCTGAAGCAAGGATAACCTGCCAATTCAGAGTTGATAGGAAGGGCTGATATACCTGCCCACTCAATAACCAAAGGCAATCAAAAGGACTTGCCACGAAATATTGAAGGCTAGCCACTCTGATGGTTTTCGAAAACCTTGCTTCTCCGTAGGAAAATTCATTTTATTGTTGAGAAGCAATACTCATGAGTCCTTGTACTAAAAAGAATCAATGAAAATAAAAATGTCAAGAAACTAAAAACCAGATTTTGATTCTTTATCTCTTATCTTCTCATCCAAAGATACAATGGTGATGAGAGGCCAGACTGATATTATTATAGCCAAGGTAGAGTAGGCAGTCATACCCTGGCTAATAGTGAGGAGCTGACTGTATCCCCAATCATTCTACAGGGCCTGCTCTGCTCTGTCTGTGTAAAGAAAACCACAGGTAAGGCCTAAGCCCTGCTGGACATTGAAATGTCCTCTGTGAGGAGAGTCTAGGTTCAGACATGCTGAAATCTGGCCTTCTAGTGAGTCTAGGGATGTGTCATGCATATTAGTCAGCCTTTCACTGTGCTCTCACTGCCTCTTCTGCCTGAACTTTCCTACCTTCACTCTCTCTTTCATCCTCCTATTATTTTCCCTTCCTTTGTTGGGCTTCAGTCATAAGAGCCTCCTTCCAGCTTTCATTCCCATCTAAGGCCTTTGTTTGTCATTCATATCCCAGGTCAAACAAACATCCTTTTCCACAACCACAAAATCTAATGTATCCATCTTCCCACAACTCCCCAGATATTGTCAGATCACGATTTAATGCTATCATAGCTCTGTATCTCTAGATGAAATATTCTTGACTGCCCATGTGCTTGCTTGTTTTCTAGATAATCTCCTGGATACCTACCACATGTGAATTCAAGAACTTGGGTTAATCATTGAATATATAGGAAAAATAAATTCATCTACTTATAATTTTAAAACAGTTCTTTTCATATTCATAGTCATTCATGCAAGAACTAAAAAGTTATCATATAGAATCTGTACTTTTAAAAATTGTCAAGCCAGGCGTGGTGGCGCACGCCTTTAATCCCAGCACTCGGGAGGCAGAGGCAGGTGGATTTCTGAGTTCAAGGCCAGCCTGGTCTACAAAGTGAGTTCCAGGACAGCCAGGGCTATACAGAGAAACCCTGTCTCAAAACAAACAAACAAACAAACAAACAAAAAATTGTCTGAGGATGAAGAGATAGCTCAGTAAAAGTACTGCTCGTGTGGAGATCCCACTTTGGGTTTCTGGCACCTAGACAGGCCAGCCTACAGGTCATATGTAACTTTAGTTCCAGTGGATGAGATGCACTCTTCTGGTCTCTGTGGGTACTGTTTGCATATGGTGTACTTACATAGAGACAAAACATTCATACACATGAAAGAAAAATCAATTAATCAAAAAGTTTTTAATAGATTCATAATCCTTACCAAATTAGACATCTTGTTTGAAAATAATTATTCATATGAAATGACATTTTGAAGAGATTAAGTTAAATTTCATCATTATGCATAAGGCAACTGTCAAGACCAATAAAGATTATCCACAAAACTGCCCATAAAATAAAGGCATATTAGTGTGTGAAAACAATAATACATGGTAACATGCACAAATCAACATGCAATGTATATAGGACATGCAATTATTTCACCAGAGAAAGAAGAAAACAGTCAGACAAACAGATAGACAGACAGAAACAGACACAGTGTCTTTCTTTGAGACTAAAACACACCCTATGAGGATGACCTATGTCATCCCAACTATATCTTCTAGTCACATAAGACAATCATTTTATATATTTATACCAGTTTCCCTGGTGATTATCGACTCTCCCTTATTTAGCTTTAGAAAGAGTCACGGTTTAGATCAGTAATCATAACTACTCTAATATTAATCCTATTTCAACTCCTCTTCAATATATAGTTGGCTGCCTTTAAGGGTAAGACGAGAACCAAAAAAGACCAAGAGTCTTTTCTGACAATATGCTGTAGCCAGTAACAGAGATTTGAAAATCTGTTCCCAGCCACTGAATCTGTGATAATTTCAGCAATATTAGTGAGGCATCAAGTGCACAGGTTCAAAAGCAAGATTTGCCAGACTAAATAACTCTGCCATTTATTTACTCATGCCACTTTAAATTATCTGCTGCATTTGGTTTCTTAACTGTAATGTGGTTAACAACACTGTATGTTCCAACTTCTGTGAGAATAAAATGAGTCAAAGCATGTGGGGCTTCAAAACTATATGCTTAGTGTAAATCAAGGGCAACAATTATGAGACATTGATAATATCTCCAAGTCAATGACCTAATATATCCTATTCACCTTTGTCAAATTAATATAGCCTAGAGTCATCTTAGGCCTTGATTGAGAGATTGTCTAGATCAGTTTGACTGTGGGCATGAGTTGGGGAGAGCTACATTGGCTGTTATTTGATGTAGGAAAAAACAGTCCACTTTGAAAGTCACCATTCTTTGTCCAGGTGGTTTCAGATTATATAACAAGTATTAGCAAGTGAGCCATTAAGCAAACAAGCAACATCCCTCCATGTTTTCTGCTTTAAGGTTCTTCCCTGACTTTCTTCAATGATGGACTATGACCTGGAAGCGTAAATCAGATGAATCCTTTCCTCCTCTTAGTTGCTTTTGGCCATGGTCTTTGTCACAGCACTAGAAAGAAACTAGAACACTGTACTGGCTGGTTTTGTGTGGCAACTTGACACAGGCTGGAGTTATCACAGAGAAAGGAGCTTCAGTTGGGGAAATGCCTCCGTGAGATCCAGCTGTAAGGCATTTTCTCAATTAGTGATCAAGTAGGAAAGGCCCCTTGTGGGTGGTACCATCTCTGGGCTGGTAGTCTTAGGTTTATAAGAGAGCAGCCTGAGCAAGCCAGGGGAAGCAAGCCAGTAAGGAACATCCCTCCATGTCCTCTGCATCAGCTCCTGCTTCATGACCTCTTGAGTTCCAGTCCTGACTTCCTTGGTGATGAACAGCAGTATGGAAGTGTAAGCTGAATAAACCCTTTCCTCCCAACTTGCTTCTTGGTCATGATGTTTTGTCCAGGAATAGAATCCCTGACTAAGACAAACACCATGCTAAACTACCCTTTTTCTCTCCAATCTTTATGGTATAAGAGCCTTCTACAATCATTGCATTTTCATTAAAAATCATGTAAGAAATAAGGAAAGTATTTATCAGTGGGGGTTTTTGTTTGTTTGTTTGGTTGGTTGGTTGGTGTTTTTGTTTTGGTTTTTCGAGACAGGGTTTCTCTGTAGAGCCCTGGCTGTCCTGGAACTCATTCTGTAGACCAGACTGGCCTCAAACTCAGAAATCTGCCTGCCTCTGCCTCCCGAGTGCTGGGATTAAAGGCGTGTCCCACCACACCCGGCTTATCAGTGGGTTCTTAAGCATGGGAACATATCAAGAATGCTCTCTCTTTGGAACACCAAAGTAGTTTGTATTCAGATGCTGTTTTCTCTACAAATAACCACCACCATTTGTAATCCCCATTAGATAAGTGTTCAGATGAATTTTAAACGTAAAAGGTTAAGGTAGAGATGCTACCATGGTAAACATTTTCATGATCATTTATGAATAAAATCATGGGAAATATTCTCTTCCCTTCTGACTCTTGTAAACACTGATCATCACTGAGTTCACATATATCCAATATGAAATCCAAAGTTTATAATTCCTATACCACTTTGTTTCACATGCATAATTTCTAATCATCACAACAATTATGTATTCACTTAAGTCTTTAAAGTTAAAGTATTCTATAAATCTCATCTCTTACTTTCTTATTCACTGTATAATAAAGACTTTGTCATTCCCAAGTTGAAAAAATGATGGCTCAGACAATGTATGAAAGTGTCTTTCCCTAACATCACACTGTTAGTAACTTTTTGGTTGTTTGTTTGTGTTTGTTTGTTTTTTGTTTCCTACGCTTGGACTTTCTGACTACTCCTATAATGGTGTTTGGTGTGGGTTTTAAAAAAGAACAGAACCAAATCCTAGTTCTCCATTAGACTACATAAAATCACCTTAGATGGTTGTCAAATGCAAACACCAGAGTTCCAGCTAAAAACAGTGGAGCTCCTGTACCTAGACAGACCTAAAAATTGGTCCTCAATTGGAAAGTGCCAGGTGAACATTCAGATACTGAGCCACCACATTGTGAGAAACATCATTCTAGGTGATGACACCCTACATGGAAATTGTAGGGAAAACTCCAAAGAGCCATTTTATCCAAATAAAATGGTAATTTAAACATAATAATTAAAATAACTAGCAGGTTTTATAAATAAGGCTGCTATGAACATGTTCTTCAACTTGTGATCCTCTATCTAGTCTCTACTCTCAAATGCTAGAATTACAGAACTGTACCACCATGCACATTTTTATACTGTTCTTAGTGTAGAACCATGTCTTCCCTCATGCTAGGCAAGCACTCAGTCAACTGAGTTTTCCAATTTTTCTTCTCTGAAGGTGCTGATGTCTGTACATATGAAATATTTTCACAGAAGTTGTAAATGTGCCTAAGATTAATAAATTGTGTTGAATGCATAATGAAATGTTCAATATTTCAACTGGAAAATTTTTTATATCTAGGTAATTTTCATGTTTGTATATTGATAAAATTGTGGTCAGTTTTCAACTTTCTAAACAAATGAGGAATGGACTCAGCAAATATAAGAGTGATGATAGTTCACTGAAACCTGCTATGAAAACATTTCTCATTCTGTGTCTTAGAGTAACATATGTGGATTTTCATCTTTGTTATAAATAAAGACGGAGCTGGGCGTGGTGGTGTGAGCCTTAAATCCCAGCACTCAGGAGGCAGAGGCAGGCAGATTTCTGACTTCAAGGCCAGCCTGGTCTACAAAGTGAGTTCCAGGACAGCCAGGGCTATACAGAGAAACCCTGTCTCAAAACAAACAAACAAACGAACAAACAAAAATAATAATAAATGAAAATTGATAAGTTAGTTGGAAAATCTCACAAATATACATATATTTCATGTGGTTAATGTTACTAAATCATGAAAGCAAATCACTTTGTCTTTCAATGTCATTTTTGTAAATAAAAAAATCTTTTTTCTTGAAAAGACTTTTTTCTTAATGTTACTTGGGTTATTACTGTGACTAAACTACTACTTATCTCCATATAATATTTATTTTATAACTGCTGCCTATTGTCTGTAATAAACCAATTTTATGAAAGATGTAATTTATTGTATAAAGAATACAAGAACATTCTATAGAAAATTAAATCAGCCAATAAACTGTCCTATTATAGCCTCAAAACAAATGTTGGGAGAAAAACTTAATCGGTGTACCTAGTTTATTAGGTAGAAAGATCTACAATGATATAAGAATATTGCAAAATTTTGTTTTTATAAATCTTCAAGATGATGTAATAAAAGTCTTTCCTTTTTCTTGATTTTTTTTTCCTCTTGATCACTTATATCTTATCAGGTAACCAATTATGGCTTAAAAATCTAATTGTTGATGAATAATTAAGACACAGACAAACATATTAATATCTACTCTCTAACACCATAAATGTAAGTGATCATATATACTGCCTTGCTTGAAGTTTTTGACAAAAGATGTAATGCTGTCATTTGTAAATTTTATTATTCTACAAAGGCAGTTAGGTTCTGTAGATAAAAATTATGTAAATAAAAGTTATTTTAAGCCGGGCGTGGTAGCGCACGCCTTTAATCCCAGCACTCGGGAGGCAGAGGCAGGCGGATTTCTGAGTTCGAGGCCAGCCTGGTCTACAAAGTGAGTTCCAGGACAGCCAGGGCTATACAGAGAAACCCTGTCTCAAAAAAAAAGTTATTTTATATAAAAAATGATCCCCATAAGCACATATATTTGAATGTTTAGTCATTAAAGAGTGGAGATGTTCGAAAGGACTAGAAGGAATAGTAATGGCCTTGTTGAGACAAGTGTGTAACTGGAGATGGACTCTGAGGTTACAGAAACCGATGCCAGGACTCTGCCTAGAGATCAGGATGTATCTCTTAGCTACTACTCCAGTGCTGTGCATTTAACCATACTCCCTGTCATGACTAATCCTCTACAACTGTAGGCTGCCGTCCAATAAAATATTTTCTAAGAATTGCCTTGGTCATGGTATCTCTTCATAGCACAGTGAGTAAAATAATATGTATCAAGAATGTTGTGTAACTAGAATCATACAGATTTTTCATTTATTAAGGAAATCTTCACTCATGTGTAAAAATTTTGGGAGAGAGATCCAAACACTACAGCATCCAAGGCTCTAGGTCTAGTTTAAACTATGTCTAGTTTAAAATAGAACACAGGGTCAATTTTCTTTTCCAAAGCTAATTTTGTTTTCTTGTTTCAAATCCACATTCTCTCTCTATGGAATCCAACAGCTGTAGTTTCAACAATAGCAAAAAAGGGACGATAAATCTTTATTTACAAGATTCACTGCTAAGAATTAGAAGTTACTCATAGAGTTCGGTTAGGTACAAAGATCTTTAGGTTTTTATACAACTCACTTTGACAGCATTGCAGAAAATCAGAGAAACGTGAGGCTTGAGGAAAGAGGCAATCACACAGCATGTTTGGGAGCAGTTGTCAGAAGAATTTGCTAAAACACATGGAGTGATACTGAACAACGAAAGGCACAATCAACTCAGAACCTGAAATTCTGAAGTGAAAACTGTATTGTTACAGCATTTAGGGAAGGCAGTAATCAATAAAGCTTGAGGAGGTCATGGTGGTAGACCTTTAAATAACTAGACATGAAAGCAGGCCTTCTAGAGGCTTTATTAGCTATTATTACTTGCTGCTAAGTAAAAGATAACATAAAAAATATATGCTTTGGATTAAATTATAGATCAGCCTGGCGTGGTGGCGCATGCCTTTAACCCAGAGAAACCCTGTCTCGAAAAACAAACAAACAAAAATAATCTAAAACCAGGTTTGTTCCTTGTCACTAAAAAAGAATTCATTAAATAATTTACTGAAATGATAATATTTACTTAGAGTAACCTACAAAAAGAGAAAATTAATTAAAATATATTTTGGTAGTTAATTTAGCTGCATCCTGGGTAAAAGGGGAGGTTATTAATTTACTCCAAAAATTAGCCCACACCTAAAATTGTGGCTATTTAAGAGCTATGACATGGCTGGATTTCTTAATAATTCTTCAAGATCCATTTGTTTTCTATATTATATTAAAAGATGAACTGAAATGGGGCATAATAAAAAACCACCATTCCAATCTTTAAGAAAACTTACCCCCGCAGCACAAAACACTGTAATCTCTGCAACCTTCTCAAGCCTTACTACTTCCATTAGTGACTTCCGGATGTCTTTCCTTAAATAGTAATCCTGGACACTCCATAGATCAGAGGATCTGTGCAAGCTGTTAAGTATTTCCATTCAAGTTATGTATCTTAGAACTGAGGACACGACTACAATATGGACTGAGGAATCCACTACACCTACTGTGAGATGGAACTGAGCTAAATTCCATTGATAATCTACCCTTCTCAAGCCTCTAATTAGAGATGGTGACATTTTGAGTTTTTTTAAGATGACTAGTTATGCCCAAATGTCTGATTATATCTCTTTCTCTAATCCAGTTACTCTGCTTGAAAAGTCATAGTCTTTTTCCAGAATATGAGGCAAAGATTAAGAGGGTAGGTTTTAAGAGGGTAGGTAGAGTAGTCGACTCCTTCCTAAAAGAAACCCAGCCTTGACTTCATTCAAAGAATCTTGGGTCTGATTCAACTCTAGGAGCTATTTCACCACTTTTGGTGATTTGAGTTAATCTTGATTAGAATCCTGCTTCATAGAAATCAAGTATAAATTTAGCATATTCTCATCTAATTATATTCTACAGGCACCATTATCATCTAGAAAATATAAACTAGTATTCAAAGATACTGGTGTTTCTGATGCTAATTGTTGCTACATGTAATATTGTAAACATAAGCATAGGAAGGTCACATATGTTAACTTTGTGGAAGCTAATAAATGGACATTTCACACACATGCTTGCTTCAAAAGTGTTACATATTCACAAGCCCTCTATAACTTATTTATGGACCACAGGTGAAGAGAACCTTCCTTCTCAAACATAATTCTCTCCCCTCACATTATCATTTTAGTGTTTTATGTGCTTTCTTTTGTTTTATGGAATGCTTCATAAGTTTAAGCATCATCCCTGTGCAGGGGCTATACTAATTAATCTTCACTGTATTGTTTCATTTTTAGTATGTGTGCTGCCAAGTCCAGTTTTATTTGCTAAAAAGATCCAATTTCCTTTCTGGAGACTGAAAGCAAGAATAAACACTCATTTTTTTTCTTTTTTTTTTTAAGATTTACTTATTTATTATATGTAAGTACACTGTAGCTGTCTTCAGAAGACACTTCCGACACTTCAGAAGAGGGCATCAGATTTTGTTATGGATGGTTGTGAGCCACCATATGGTTGCTGGGATTTGAACTCAGGACCTTCGGAAGAGCAGTCGGTACTCTTACCCGCTGAGCCATCTCACCATCCCCATTCTTGGTTCCTTTTTTTTTTTAATCAATTATTTTATTTATT
Organism: Mus minutoides; assembly: GCA_902729485.2. Taxonomy (NCBI): domain Eukaryota; kingdom Metazoa; phylum Chordata; class Mammalia; order Rodentia; family Muridae; genus Mus; species Mus minutoides. Next base: position 28,939 of record LR752656.1, on the reverse strand, counting down.
TACATGCCAAATGTTGCCTGCCTCCTGGTTCCCCCTCCCAGACTTCTTCACTCCATGCCACCTCTCCTTCATCTCTGGGAAGGTCCGGTATTCCCCTTCTCTGGAGCATCAAGTCTCTGCTACATATGTGTTGGAGGCTTCAAAACTACCTCAGAATCTCTGGAAGCTCTCATGAGTTCATGTTAGTTGACACTGTTGGTCTTCCCATGGGGCTATCATCCCCTTCAGTTATTTCAATCATTCCCCTAACTCCTCTATAAGGGTACTGTGCCTCAGTCCAATGGTTGACTAAGTATTTCCATGTATCTCAGTCAGCTGCTGGTAGATCCTTTCAAAAGACAGCCATTATAGGCAAGCACAGCACAGCTTCAGTAAGAAATAGTGTCAGGGTTTGTTGCCTGACTATGGGATGGATCCCAAGTTGGGCCGGTCACTAGTTAGCCACTCCTTCAGTCTCTGCTCCATTTTTGTCTCTGCATTTCTTTTAGACAGGTACAATTGTAGGTCAAAAATTTTGAGGGTGGGTTGCCCATCTGCCTACTGGAAAGGGAGAGAATCTATGAACACATGGCTGAGTCTCACTCTTTCTGTTACATACACACCTCCTCCTTGCAGTTCTTCTCCTTGACCCTTTATCTTACTTAGCATTTTACACTACATTTTCTCTCAATTTGAAATTCTGTTTCCACATATAAGTACATAACTAACTCTCCAACTTCAGTCAAATCTTCACTTAAAACTCCTCTTTTTACAGAGAACTGTCTGCACTTTTTTAGAAGCTGAAAGCCACCAGACTTCTTGCTCTCTTAGCTTCCAAACCTGATCTACATCTTTTTTTTCCCTATGGGGAAAATATGTCACTTCAGATCATTATGTATATTTCTCATATTATGCTTATTCTTACTGCACTTTCTACAACCCACCACTGGGCACAATACACCACTTTATCCAACAAGAATTATGCCTGACATGCAACAGGAATATCAATAAATTAACAACAAAGGATCATAGAGATATATTAATGAATGTCAGTGCCAAAGTGTATGTGTTCACACATACACAAATACATGAGGAAAGGTAAAACTACATTGCTTCCAGGTGTATAGTTAGGGTAGGAGATGAGGATGGAGCAAGCTGGCATTTACTGTCCTTTGTGTAAAAAGTGTTTGAAATAGTTGTGCTCTCTTATGTAATCCATCCAATAAAACTGCAACTGAGTATTAAAATTTTTCTCTTTCAGATATGTATTTACCAAATTCTAACCACTACTAATTGGTAGAGTTCAGTTTTAAAAACATCTGACTTGAAAATATTATCTTAAAAACCTGTGTATCAGTCTCTTCTTGTTGCAGTGAGAAAATACTATGACAAAAAGCAATTTATAGAAGGAGTTTATTTTGTCCTACTGTTCCACAGGAATGAACAGTCCATCATGGCACCAAATTTCTATAGTAGGAAGCTAAGCAATCACATCTCATCTACATACACGAAGCAGGAAGTGAGAAAAGGTCAAAAATCCTTAAAGTCCCCCACAATACTTCCTCCAGCAAGGCTCTACAGTGTAACTATTCCATAACCTCCCCAAATAGCACCACTAACCTGGGACTAAGTAGTTAAATACACAAACCTGTTGTGGGTCATTTTTCATTCAGAGCACAATATATAACAAGACAAATTTACTTAAGATCAGACATAGCTATGAAGGTGTGTGGGAAGTCCTCAAGGGAGGCTCACAGCTGCCTCCCTTGATTATGACAACTTATATTTTAAAAACTTCAACTAAAATTCTTCAGGTATGAAAAACATGAATTACATTGCCACAGTCCCATTATTGTTTCTTAACCTTTTATTTTACAGGGTTCTGATTTGAACAGGGCATCCAAACATCATAGTTTTAATATGGTATGAACACAGCTAAATTATTGTTCCTCTCATCTATGAGGTACTTTCATTAAAAAAAAAAACTGATATACAGTACAAGAGTGAATTATGAGACACAATAAGACACAATAAGATATAATTGGCATTATAGCTTATATTTTCTTGCTTTATGACAAATTTTTATGAAAAAATAAAAAAGTTATCTACTAAAAACTTTAGGAGAAACTTAGCAAGGTTTTCACACTGGCAGTTCCTATTTGGTCTCAAGAAAACTCTAATTACAAAAGTATAGCTAGGCAGCCTGACAGTGCTAGAAATGAGTAGTAAAAAAAACCCACATACACTTCTTAATTCTATCGGTAGGAAACATACAGTAAGTTGCATTTAGGCCTTGCAGGGAAAAAAGACTTATTTCTTCCTATACTTTTGACTGACACCCAAGGATGCCCTTTCAAAGGAGAAGAAATGATGGAAATGACATCAGTAACAGATTTGTCTGATTTACTTTTTTTTTTTTTTTTTAAAGACAGGATTTCCTGCACAAAACATCATGGCTAAGATGCAAGTTGGGGAGGAAAGGGTTTATTCAGCTTACACTTCCAAACTGTTCATCACCAGAGGAGTTCAGGACTGGAACTCAAGCAGGTCAGGAAGCAGGAGCTGATGCAGAGGCCATGGAGGGATGTTACTTACTGGCTTGCTTCCCCTGGCTTGCTTAGCTTGCTTTCATATAAAACCCAAGACTGCCAGTCCAGGGGTGGCACCATCCACAATGGGGCCCTCCTGCCTTGATGATAATTGAGAAAATGCCTTACAGTTGTGCCTCGGACTGCACTCAGTCGGTCCCTCAACCCTCAGGAGAATCAGGGTTCTGGTACTCAGGTGGGCAAGGAGTCAGCAGGGTGACAAACAGCAGAGAAAGTGTTGGATCTGAATATAATATGTCTCAAAGCAAGCATCAGACTTATATCACAGAAGAAAACAAGGAAGTTAGGTGATACATTAAAGTCAAACAAGGTACATTGAGGTTACCTGATGCAAAATAACTCTTTATACAAAACGGAAATGCATACATAAAAGCTAAAAAGAACCAGGCAGTGTTGACAACTGGGATAAAAATCAGTGTTTATAACTAGGATAAAAAGCAGCCCCAACTAAGGTCAGCTTATTCTTAGAAGCCAGGGGCAAGGGCTTTAAGCCCTTGCCATAGTTCCAATTCTAGTCTATTGAATAATCCATCTTCTCTCTAGGCCATTGTAAATTCCTGTATATGGGAATGACTCAGCTGTTATTCTAAGTTTACTATGTAGAACTAGCCCTGAGATTTCTAGCTCTTATCTAGTAAATTGTAATGCCTGATTTCTTTCACTATCTACACTGGTGGCATTTCGTCTGAATGAGTAGCATTCTTACTAAATTCAAAACCCAAGGTCGGCTGAATGATTTCCTAGAATATTGGTACACTGGTGGAGGCCAATCTAACTTAGCTATATGTCAAAGCATTCCTTGGAGGTACTTATAATAAAACAATACTGAAGGAAAGCACACAGATCTGTTCACCGACTGATGCAAGGACAAAGTTTGGAGCACTCATGCTATAGGATGCCAAGACTCCAGGAGACTAAGTTTTCGTGAAACTTTTTGCCTCAGAATGGCATCCAAGCTTTTGGGCCTGTCATGCAGTTTCCACTGGAATAGGTGTGGCACAGTTGGATCTCATGGAGGTACTTCCTCAAGGGAGGCTCCATTCTCTGTGATAACTCCAGCTTGTGTCAAGCTGACACAAAAAATCAGCCAGTACAGTTTCACTATGTAACCCTAGCCAGTTTGGAACTCTGAGACTCAGACTTCGGAGCTGAGGAGACTCATGCCTGCCTTTGCCTCAATTCTATGCCTGCCTTTAAGTTTATTTCTAAAATATTCAAGAATAAAGAAATATTAAAAATTAGCCTAGTGAGTAAATATACATTTCAAGAGATTTTGTTCTTATGATCAGTCAACGGGGCTAACTTGTTTACTTGGAAACTTAAATTCACAAGCACAATATTCAAACTTTGATTTAGGAACAGCTAAAAATCTTATATCTTTTTTTTAAATGAATTTAACTGGACATGGTGGCCTTTGCCTTCAATTCCAGCACTTGGCAGAGATAGGCAGGTTTCTATGGGTTCAAGAATAGCCTGTTCATTTAGCTACTTCCAAGACAGTCAAACTACAAAGTGAAACCCTTTCTCTAAAGGAGGTATTTATTTACTTGTATGAGTATTTGTGTGCGCATGTGTGTTTGTGTGTGTGTGTGTGTGTGTGATTGCATGCTTATGCACACATGAATAGGCATAATTGGATATATAGGTCCTGGGGACTCAGGGTGTCAGGATTGGTGGCACATTCCTGTACCAATTAAGCCATTTCACTGGTCTACATGTTCCTTTAAAACAGTGGTTCTCAACCTTCCTAATGCTGTGACCCTTCAATGTTGTAGTGACCCCAACCATAAATTTATTTTTGTTGTTACATTTTTGCTACAATTATGAATCATAATGTAAATATTTATTATTTCCAATGGTAAATATGATGTAAACATTTATTATTTCCTTATTTTTAAGGGTCATTTGCTTTAATATATAATTAACATTTATATATATATATATATATATATATATATATATATATATATATATATATATATGAAAAAATACACACACACACACTTCAGCCTGCTGTGGTGGTACATGTAACCCCAGTACTGGAGAGGTGAAAGTAGGAGAATCAAGTATTCAAGATGATCCTTGGCTAAATAGCAAGATTGAGGTCAACCTGGACTATATGAGATACCCTCTCAAAAGAGAAGAAAAATAGACAACAAAATATATATGCAAATAGAATTTTTAAAAATCCTACTACAATCTTAAAAATGTTAATTATAAACATTTTTAAAGAACATGATGGTTTAAAAATATTTACATGTTACTTTTAATTATTTTTTTTAATTGAGGCAATTACAAAAATCACAAAAATTCCCCCTGGTCAACTCAGTCTGGTTAGATATTCATCAATTTTATTAATACTTTCCAAGAACATGTTTTTGGTTTCACTGACTAGATAAAAATGCAACCCCTGTCCTGAATTGAGACAAACTGTGAGTAAGAAACAGCCAATTGTGACTGCAAGAACAATGTTTGGTTTCACAGAAAACATTTTTTTAACTTTTGCAATTTTGCTGCTAAAGAGAACTATTAGAGTTGTGTTTAGAGCTTAGACCAATAGATCAGGAATAGTAATTTCTGGTAATAAGTTAGTCGGGATTAGTAGCTATTTTAGCCATTGAAAAGTAATCTTTTGCTCATAGACAAATATCCCTTCTATACTCTTTACATGGCATTTATGATCACCACACACACCATATTTACTTATTTGTTTGCTTTTATCAGCCATCCTTTCTTGAAGGTAAGCTCTCTAGGTGCTTCGCTCTTGTTTCCTGCTGGTTTGTCTGTGTTTGTGGTAATCGGTACTAAATCTAGAGCTTCAGTGACAAACATAGGTTCTTCAATTCATCTACACCCCAACCTCTTTTACTTGTTTACAACTTCATTCCTAGTATTTAATACTACTCAGTATAGGGTGTGTGCTTAATGAGTATCTGTTGAATTAAACTTCTATTAATTTCTGAGAATCTGCTGCCTAAAGTTTATCTTGGCAGGCATCCAGAATATAATAGCAAGATACAGTGAGAAAGTACAAATTTTTTGGAATAAACAATTTCCAATAAAATTTCAGGTTTTTTCAAGACAGGGTTTCTCTGTGTAGTCCTGGCTGTCCTGGAACTCACTCTGTAGACCAGGCTGGCCTCAAACTCAGAAATCCGCCTGCCTCTGCTTCCCAAGTGCTGGGATTAAAGGCGTGTGCCACCATGCCTGGCTCTTCAAATACTTTCTTATTGTTCAGGAGTATTCACTTCATTAAAAGCTCACATAATTGCTTCATTATGACCCTACAAAAGTTAGGAGTTATAAAAAGATTTTAACACAAAAGCTTATCTTCAAATGCTATATATATATACAAACAACACAGACTTTTCACAAGTTAATGTCAAACACCATACTTAAAAGGCATGTAAGAGGAAACTACATTTATGAAGTCAGACAATGGGAATACACAAAAATGTTTCCTAAGTATCTCTGTTCTCAGTTCTCCTTTATTACCATTACCCAAATTTCCTCATTATTTAAAGAGATAATTTGGTTTCCTTTTCAAAAACAGATTGGCATTTTTTTCTTTACACATGATATGTTCAGATAAATGATCAGACCTTTTGAAGAACAACACACCAATTCCCTTGATCATAATAGCTCTGCAGAATGCTAACATCACCCACAGCCCTGCAGGAAGCTTCCAATTCTCCATCACAGAAAACATGGTAATAACGATGAAACACCGGACTTGGGTCAGGACATCCTGCTACACCAGATGGTTCAACAGCTTTGCCTTTACCAGGGTTTCCTTTGAGGTGCCAGGGAACTAGCACATCTTGGGAATGAAAACAGGTCCTATTTATATGAATCGGGAGTTCAGAATTAGGAACTTTTTTTGACTTATACTCTTCTTCCTTGGTGTTACTACTGGAGTGGACAGACAATGCTGGGTCTTCACTGACCCCCTCAGGCGTTTGATTTACTAGAAATTCTTCCATGGAGGTGGCACTGTTTAGCTCATCTTTATGTCCTTGGCTAATTCTCTTTCCTCTAAGATACTTGGACTTCTGATTTTTATACTCTTGTTCCATTGCCCAGACATAAATGAGGGCCTGCCCACCAGGTCTCAGGAGACGGACAAGTTCTCGGACAGCTTCCACTCTGCGCTCCTAAAAAACCAACCAAACAAACAAACAAGGAGACAGAGAAAGGAAGTGGGGAAACCTAATTAAATGTAGAACTGTTTGCTGGTGCTCAAAACTGTACATAAAACAGCTGGCTAAGGCACTGGTAAGCAAGTCTGCAGGCTGGACCTGACTGAATTTTAATTCACAGTGAGAGGGAATAAAATACAAGCAGAAAACAGAAGATTCAGTGGCCTAAGGACACCAGGATTCAGTGGCCTAAGGACACCAGGCTCTTAGTACAACTCTGTCATGTCATAGAAAAACCATAGCTATATTCAATGTAATTAAGAATTAAACACTGAAGCCGGGCGTGGTGGCGCATGCACGCCTTTAATCCCAGCACTCGGGAGGCAGAGGCAGGTGGATTTCTGAGTTTGAGGCCAGCCTGGTCTACAGACAGAGTGAGTTCCAGGACAGCCAGGGCTATACAGAGAAACCCTGTCTCTAAAAACTAAAAAAAAAAAAAAAAAAAAAAAAAAGAATTAAACACTGTATATTTTGGGCTAGGAAGATGGCTTAATGGGTAAATGCTCTTGTCAATGCCTGATGACCTGAATCAATTCCCAGAACCCATTTGGTAGAGAAACTTCAGTCTCACAGTTGTTCTCTGATATACAAACAATACTCTGTGCCAAATGCACAGTCTCATCAATACACACACACACAGACAACACATAAAAAGTGCAAGTTAAAAATTTTATATTTCATCATTTCAATTATTTTATAGTGACTCATATTATAAATGAGTATATTAAAGCAACTATTAACATGTGACTAGATACAAATAAAACAAGAAAAGACTGATTTTCCATTAAAAACACCCTCAAAGACTTCAACATAACTAGAACTAATATGTTCACAAAGCTAGAAAAAAATTGAATAAAGAAAAAAACTAAGTTCTAGAATCATCAAAAACAACACATGAATTTAACATATAACATATATTTCCACAGAGAATTATTGAGCTAGCATTCAAGCCAGAATAAATTACCTAAAATGAAGCAGAGGTGAAAAAAGGCTGCAAATATAGAAAACACTATCAATTTTCAAAATATACTCAAAATAATATTTTTTAAATGAGAGTTCAATGACAAAATGTAAGAGGACGTGCTATCAATATAACTATACTTAAATAAAAATAACAAAAAGAATTCTTTAAGCAAAAGAAAGCTAGTCTTTCAGACCACATGAAACTCAAGAAGGAAGACCAAAGTGTGGATGCTTCAGTCCTGCTTAGAAGGGGGAGCAAAATACTCATGGGAGGAAATAAAGAGACAAAGTGTGGAGCAGAGGCTGAAGGAAAGGCCATCTAGAGACTGCCCCACCTGGGGACCCATCCCATATATAGGCACCAAACCCAGACACTATTGCTGATGCCAAGAAGTGCTTGCTGACAGGAGCCTGATGTAGCTGTGCCCTCAGAGGGTCTGCCAGAACCAATACAGGTGTGGATGCTTGCAGGCAACCACTGGACTGAGCATGGGGTCTCTAATGGAGGAGTTAAAGAAAGGACTGAAAGAGCTGAAGGGGTTTGCAACCCCATAGGAAGAACAACGGTATCAACCAACCAGACTCCCCAGAGCTCCCAGGGACTAAACCACCAACCAAAAAGTACACATGGAGGGACCCATAGCTCCAGCCGCACATGTAGCAAAGGATGGTCTTGTCAGGCATCAATGGGAAGAGAGACCCTTGGTCCTGTTAAGGCTTGATGCCCCAGTGTAGAGGAATGCCAGGGAGGGGAGGCAGGAGTGGGTGGGTGGATGGGGGAGAACCCTCATAGAAGCAGGGGGAGGGGAAATGCAATAGGAAGTTTCCAAAGAGGAAACTGGAAAGGGGATAACATTTGAAATGTAAATAAAGAAAATATCCAATAAAAAAAAGGTGCTTCAAAGAATTAGTACTAGATAGAGTAAATATTCAACAGTATAAATAAATACCAAGAGCCTAAAACAACCAAAAGAATATATAGTAATGCTACCGTGAAAGACAGGGGAACTAAATGTTGTTCTGATGTCTTATCTTGCTAGAAGAGCTAAGTATAAAAGCACAAAGTAGACTAATGTCATAGGTAGATATTGGTCACCTATGGTAAATATTAAAAGTAACCAAAGACTATCCTGAAAGCTAAAGGAGGAGGGAAAACTACATTAAAACTATACAGCAAGCAATCAAAAAGAATTGTTACCGATTTTTGTCACTGTGGTAAAATGTCCAAGGAAAACATTATAATGTAGATTTACTTTGGTTCCCAGACTTCAGATTTCAGTCCATATCCTTTTAGTTTCTTGTTCCTAGGACTACATTGGGCAGAACATCACAGAAGGGAACATCTGCTTATCTGACTGCAGCACGTAGCAGAGGGAAAGAAAGGACACCAGGGCAAGCCCTGCCATTCAAAGCCACTCTACTGGTGAGCTCTTTTCTTTAAATCAGGACCCACAGCTTAATAGTGCATATAACACAAAATAGTCGATGAATTGACCCACTGGTGGAATTAGTACCCTCATTACCCAATCACTTTCTAACAGAAAAAAAAGCTTGGGGCCAAGCCTTTAGTACATAAGCCTTTTTTATTTTTTTATTTTTGGAGGATACTTCATGTTGAAACCATGACAAAACTAGAAAAAAAATAAAAGAAAGAAAACAAATTTAAGAAAGGAAAGGCTTGTGCTGGCAAGATAGATGGCTCAGCGGGTGAGAACACTGACTGCTCTTCTGAAGGTCCTGAGTTCAAATCCCAGCAACCACATGGTGGCTGATGCCCTCTTCTGGTGCATATGGTGTCACCTATAGTGTACTTATTTATAATAATAAATAAATCTTTGAGTCAGAGCAAGCAGGGACTGAGCCAGCTGAGTTGACTGGTGACTGGAGCAAGCAGGGTTGACTGGAGTGAGCTCTTTGGGCTGGAGCAAGCAGGGACTGATAGACTGGGTCGGACCAGAGTGAGCAGAGGTCCTAAAAATTCAATTCCCAACAACCACATGAAGGCTCACAACCATCTGTACAGCTACAGTGTAATCACATACAAAAATAAATAAATAAATCATAAAAAAAAGAAAGGAAAGGCTTATTTTGACCCCCACACACCCACACCCACACTTTTCCTGCCATTTTACTTACAAGCTCTTACAGAGAGAAAAGCAACACTCACTGCAGTGGCAAAGTGGTGAATGACAGCAATAGAGATGCAAGCATCACAAGACCCACTTCTGACAGGAACAGCCAGTGCATCGCAGACTAAGGCCTGGAACTGCTTCTCTCTACAAATGTCCACAAGGTTCTGGCTACGATCACACCCAATCTGCGATTTAAATAAATAAATAAATAAATAAATAACATTTGGGTTATATATCACAATTAGTTTATTTCATACCTTAGACTAATCACATATGGTTCATATTCATAAGGAGACAACATTACCAGTCATAACATTCAGTACAAAGTCACGATTATAGTCAGAAAAATCAATTACCATCCCACTCTGCCCCTAAAAGTGGAAGTCATATACAGTAGCACAAATAGTTCATCCTAGCATGTGGGAGCCAATGGCAGGCAAGGCCAGCCAGTATTAAACAGTGAAACCCTGTTTATTTTTGTTGGTGGTGGGTTTTTTGTTGGTTTGGTTTGGTTGTATTTTTTTTTTTTTTATTGTTGGTAAAGATTATTTCGGTTTTTAAAACTATTAAACCTATTTTCTGTTAAACACCTAATCTGGGTGTTGTGGTGCCTGGGTAAGGCCCAGTGGATGAAGAGGGAGGCTTCTATACCACTCTAATAGTACAAGTGTCTACGTCCGCTGGCATGCCATATGACACAAAACAGAGGATCTTAGCAAATCAGTGATATCTCAGAATGGCACCAAAACAGGGTGGTGGCTGCTTTCCCTGTCTTTAAGGAGGAACCCTCGGGTACTGGCAGCCTGGAACTTCTCCATAATACCAGAGGCATGGTTGCCTACTCCAGAGCTAATGTTGATTTCCCATTAGTCCAAAGGCTGTATGAAAAGGCTTGCTGCTCTGCAATACAGTAGATCTGCGCCTTGATATTGGTTTCTGGAGTTTGTTTCCCAGGTGACTCCACTTTCCTCTTGCCCTCCTCGACCCTGGATCCCACAACCTAACCTTACAAACAACAAAGTGCTGAACTAACAGTTTGTAAAAACTACACTTGTTTAAACCTTTCTGTATAGGAAATGCATCCTAAGGGAATGGTACCATTGAAGGCAGCGAGCAGAGCAAACATTTCCACTTCCCCAAGCAGGTAAGGCCTAATGAGCCAGCCCCATAATCACCTCGATTCTGTGTAAGATTTTCAAGGGCTTCATTTTCAGTATAGCTCTGTTGTTTTTGTATAAGCTTTCCTGTTTAGTAACATATATACAAACAACCAAATATTTATGCACTATGTATACCTACATATATGTACATGCACATCTATACACATATAATTATTATCTGCACATGTAAACTAAGGATGACATAAAAGAGACCCAAGAAGTGGTAACCTACCATTTAATAATTATTCTAGACATTTTTTTCTAACCCAATCCAATAATGAGCAATGCTTTTCTTTCTGTAAGAATGTGTAATTAAAGTGGCAGGTTTAATCCAACAATGGTGGCCAGTTTGAGCTCATATTTACTCATTTATTTTTTCATTATAATAAACACTGGCTCTTACAGCTCTTGCAGTTCTGCTAAAAATACAGATTTTCTTACCAAAACAATTCTTGGTTGAGCTAAATCACAATGCCATCCTTGTTATATTTAATATGTGTACTCAGTTTCCAACTGGTATTAAATGATGTCTATATTTAACCCTTAGAGCTGATTTAATCTTTGAAGTTGGATAAAAGTTCCCAACTAGCAATCTTTCCTTGGTATAATTCCATATGGGGTGTCCCAATGGGCTATTAATAACAGGACCAGAATCATTCCTAACTCTCTTCTTTGTTCAAAATCCATGCCTGGCTGATCACATTCATTTCTTTTCATTTATATTCTATACAACTCAGCCAATTAAGCCCAACATCTGAGTCAAAACTCCAGTCAAATAATATACACCAAGTTTGATGTTGGCTATATTTTCCTACATTTGAAATCAGTTCAAAAATAATAAGCCATAAGTATGCCCAGTTGTGACTGAAAGCTGAATCTTACTAAAAACTAACAGGAAGAAACCTAATCTGACTGAAAAACAAAACTTTAAAGGTAGGCCTCAAGTTGTTCAGAGGGAAGTTGCTAAGAATTACAAAGAAAAT
>LR752656.1:0-16814 GCA_902729485.2 Mus minutoides | reverse complement strand
TTTTTTTTTTTTTTTTTTGGTTTTCGAGACAGGGTTTCTCTGTATAGTCCTGGCTGTCCTGGAACTCACTTTGTAGACCAGGCTGGCCTCGAACTCAGAAATCCGCCTGCCTCTGCCTCACGAGTGCTGGGATTAAAGGTGTGCGCCACCACGCCCAGCTATAGTATCACATTTTTGAAGTTCTTCATAATTCTGCAAAATGTCTACAACAGAGCAGAAAGATGGCCTATTTATAAAAAAACCATGAACCCAAGGACACTTTCAAAGCTACATATTTCATTCTATGGGATGGATATCAATGACATAAACATTCATGTTAGGTTTAAAAATACTTTCTTTAATCTCCTCAGTTTGTGTATGTGTTATGTGTGTGCATGTGATGTGTTTATGTTGGCAAGCAATAGGGCATGTATGGACATCAGAGGACAAGCCCAGGTGTTAGTCTTTTCATTCCAATTTGCTTAATTCAGAGTCTCTTGCTTACTGCTATTTACACCGGGCTAGTTGGCCGGTGTAAATTCTCCTGTCTCTACTGCCCATCTCATTGGAAGAGAGAGTGGATTACAGACACCTGTCACCTGCTATCTGGGTTTTATGTGGGTTCTGAGGATTTCAACTCAGGTCCTTTTCCTTGTATACAAGCACTTGTATGATGCCCTGTACCATCTCCCCAACTGTACCTTCATGATTTTTAAAAATTTCAAAGAAAAAAATTAAACAAACCAAAACTCTAAATACATGACTCTGGAAGTATAAGTAAAACATAAAAAAAAAAAATCATTAAAATAAAGTTCCATTTTCTACTGGTAAAATATCAAATTTTTAAAGCACGAAAGTAATTGATGGTTACCTTGGCAAGTAAAGTAAGAAAGGAACAAAAAAAGTTGGTAAGCTCACCCTTCAGCATTCAGAGTAGACTGCAGCGAACTCCCAAACTGTTTTAACAATCAAAATATCAATTAGGGAAGCAGAAAACCGGCCTAAACAGGGGCTCAAGTCCCTTCCAGTCGGTGCCAGCATCAGGTCACCTTGGGCGGGGAGTCGGTGGACACCCCCACAGTCCCTAGAGGACTCTCCACGCAATCTTAGGATCACTGGTGAATGGAACACAACTTCTGTTCCAATCCAATTTTGAGGACCCTTGACAGCAGGAACAAGGACACCAGAGCCCTTCCTGACCAGAGGCTCAGGTTTCTTTGGATCAGTTCTGGTTTACTTTGGTTTCAAACAAACGTACACTGCTCCACAGTCCTCAAAGGAGACACCATTTCCAGGAACTGTAACACGCCCAGGATCTTAGAACAACAGGATCCCAGGATGACAGGAGTTGGGTCACACCAGTATTTCAGGGTCTCAGAGGAGCTTGACTGCCAAGAACTCTGACACACCCAGAATCTCAGGTTAACAAGAACCAACAATCAAAGGATGACAGAGAAAGAAGGACTCTGAGGAGTCCTGAATCAACTGGGATTATAGGAAGGACAGGCTCCAATCAGATATATTGAGGGCAGCAAGCACTTGACATAATCAGATGGCAGGAGGCAAGCATAAGAACAGAAGCAACAGAAACCAAGGTTACTTGGCATCATCAGAACCAAACTCTCCCACCATATCAAGTCCTGGATACACCATCACACCAGAGAAGCAAGACATGGATCTCAAGTCACTTCTCATGATGATGATGGAGGACTTTAAGAAGGAAATACAAGAAAACACAGGTAAACAGCTAGAAGCCTTTAAAGAGAAAACACAAAAATCCCTTAGAGAGTTACAGGAAAACACTACCAAATAGGTGATGTAATTGAATAAAACCATCCAGGATCTAAAAATGGAAGTAGAAACAAAAGAAAACCCAAAGGGAGACAACTCTGGAGATAGAAACCCTAGGAAAGAAATCAGGAACCATAGATGCGAGTATCAGCAACAGAATACAAGAAATGGAAGAGAGAATCTCAGGTGCTGATGATTCCATAGGGAACATGGACACAACAATCAAAGAAAATGCAAAATGCAAAAAGATTCTAACTCAAAATATCCACAAAATCCAGGACACAATGAGAAGACCAAATCTACGAATAATAGGAGTAGATGAGAATGAAGATTTTCAACTTAAAGGGCCAGCAAATATCTTCAACAAAATAAGAAAACTTCCCATACCTAAAGAAAGAGATGGCCATGAACATACAAGAAGCCTACAGAACTCCAAATAGACTGGATCAGAAAAGAAATTCCTCCTGACACATAATAATAAGAACAACAAATGCACTAAATAAAGATAGAATATTAAAAGCAGTAAGGGAAAAAGGTCAAGTAACATATAAAGGCAGGCTTACTAGAATTACTCCAGGCTTCTCACCACAGACTATGAAAGCCAGAAGATCCTGGACAGATGTTATACAGACACTAAGAGAACACAATTGCCAGCCCAGGCTTCTATACCCAGCAAAACTCTCAATTACCATAGATGGAGAAACCAAAGTATTCCATGACAAAACCAAATTCACAAAATATCTTTCTACAAATCCAGCCCTTAAAAGGAAATAACAGAAAACACCAACACAAGGATAGAAATTATGCCATAGAAAAAGCAAGAAAGTAATCCTTCAACAAACCTAAAAGAAGACAGCCACAAGAACAGAATTCCCAACTCTAACAACAAAAATAACAGGAAGCAACATTCACTTTTCCTTAATATCTCTTAATATCTCTTAATATCAATGCACTCAATTTCCCAATCAAAAGACATAGACTAACAGACTGGTTGCACAAACAGGACCCAACATTTTGCTGCTTAAAGGAAACCCACCTCAGAGAAAGAGACAGACACTACCTCAGAGTGAAAGGCTGGAATACAATTTTCCAAGCAAATGGTCTGAAAAAAACAAGCTGGAGTACCCATTCTAATATCAAATAAAATCAACTTCCAACCCCAAGTTATTAAAAACAAACAAACAAACAAAACAAAACAAAACAAGCAGAAAAGGGCCGCTTCATACTCAAAGGTAAAATCAAGATGAACTCTCAATTCTAAATATCTATGCTCCAAGTGCAAGGGCAGCTACATTCATTAAAGAAACTTTAGTAAAGCTCAAAGCACACATTGCACCTCACAGAATAATAGTAGGAGACTTCAACTCCCCACTCTCACCAATGGACAGATCCTGGAAACAGAAACTAAACAGAGACACAGTGAAACTAACAGAAGCTATGAAACAAATGGATTTAACAGATATCTACAGAACATTTTATCCTAAAACAAAAGATATACCTTCTATTTAGCACTTCATGGTACCTTCTCCAAAACTGACCATATAATTGGTCACAAAACAGGCCTCCACAGATATAAAAACATTGAAATTATCCCATGCATCCTCTCAGATCACCACAGACTAAGGCTGATCTTCAATAACAACATAAATAACACAAAGCCAACATTCACGTGGAAGCTGAACAACATTCTCCTCAATGATACCTTGGTCAAGGAAGAAATAAAGAAAGAAATTAAAGACTTTTTAGAGTTTAATGAAAATGAAGCCACAACATACCCAAACTTATGGGAAACAATGAAAGCATTCCTAAGAGGAAAACTCATATCTCTGAGTGCCTCCAAAAAGAAACTAGAGAGAGCATACACTAGCAGCTTGACAGCACACCTAAAAGTTCTAGAACTAAAGGAAGCAAATTCACCCAAGAGGAGTACACGGCAGGAAATAATCAAACTCAGGGGCGAAATCAACCAAGTGGAAACAGAAAGAACTATTCAAAGAATTAACCAAACCAGGAGTTGGTTCTTTGAGAAAATCAAAAAGATAGATAAACCCTTAGCCAGACTCACTAGAGGGCACAGGGACAGTATCCTAATTAACAAAATCAGAAATGAAAAGGGAGACATAACAAGATATCCTGAGGAAATCCAAAACATGATCAGATCCTTCTACAAAAGGCTATACTTAACAAACTGGAAAACCTGCATGAAATGGACAAATTTCTAGACAGATACCAGGCACCAAAGTTAAATCAGGATCATACGAATGATCTAACCATCCCCGTATCCCCTAAAGAAACAGAGGTAGTCATTAATAGTCTCCCAACCAAAAAAAGCCCAGGACCAGATGGGTTTAGTGGAGAGTTCTATCAGACCTTCAAGGAAGACCTGATTCCAACTCTCCTCAAACTATTCCACTAAATAGAAACAGAAGGTACCCAGCACAATTCATTCTATGAAGCCACAATTACTGTGATACCTAAACCACACAAAGATCCAACAAAGAAAACTTCAGACCAATTTACCTTATAAATATCAATGCAAAAATACTCAATAAAATCCTTGCAAACCGAATCCAAGAACACATCAAAACAATTATCCATCATGATCAAGTAGGCTTCAATCCAGGGATTCAAGAATGTTTTAATATATGGAAATCCATCAAGGTAATCCACTATATAAACAAACGCAAAGTCAAAAACCGACATGATCATCTTGTTAGATGCTGAGAAAGCATTTGACAAAGTCCAACACCCCTCCAGTAATTCAAGGCCCATACCTAAACATAATAAAAGCAATATACAGCAAACCAGTAGCCAACATCAAAGTAAATGGAGAGAAGCTGGAAGCAATCCCACTAAAATCAGGGACTAGACAAGGCTGCCCACTTTCTCCCTACCTATTCAATATAGTACTTGAAGTCCTACCCAGAGCAATTAGACACCAAAAGGAGGTCAAGGGGATACAAATTGGAAAGGAAGAAGTCAAAATATGACTATTTGCAGATGATATGATAGTATATATTAAGTGATCCTTAAAATTCTACCAGAGAACTCCTAAAACAGATAAACAGCTTCAGTGAAGTGCCTGGATATAAAACTGACTCAAACAAATCAGGTGGCCTTTCTCTACACAAAGGATAAACAGGCTGAGAAAGAAATTAGGGAAACAACACCTTTCACAATAGTCACAAATAATATAAAATACCTTAGTGTGACTCTAACTAAGGAAGTGAAAGATCTGTATGATAAGAAATTCAAGTCTCTGAAGAAAGAAATCAAAGAATATCTCAGAAGATGGAAAGATCTCCCATGCTCATGGATCAGCAGGATTAAAATAATAAAAATGGCTATACTGCCGAAAGCAAGTTACAGATTCAATGCAATCCCCATCATAATTACAACTCAATTCTTCACTGAGTTAGAAAGGGTAATTTGCAAATTCATCTGGAATAACAAAAAAAAACCTAGGATAGCAAAATCTACTCTCAACAATCAAAGAACCTCTGGGAAAAATCACCATGCCTGACCTCAAGCTGTACTACAGAGCAATTGTGATAAAAACTGCAGGGTACCAGTATAGTGTCAGACAGGTAGATCAATGGAATAGAATTGAAGACCCAGAAATGAATCCACACACCTACGGTCACTTGATCTTTGACAAGCAAGTTAAAACTATCCAGTTGGGGCTGGTGAGATGGCTCAGCAGGTAAGAGCACCAGACTGCTCTTCTGAAGGTGATGAGTTAAAATCCCAGCAACCACATGGTGGCTTACAACCACCCGTAATAAGATCTGACGCCCTCCTCTGGTGCATCTGAATTCAGCTACAGTGTACAGAAGAAGAAGAAGAAGAAGAAGAAGAAGAAGAAGAAGAAGAAGAAGGAGGAGGAGNGCGAGTGGGGTTGACCGGAACAAGGGAAAAAAAAACAAAAACAACAACAACAACAAAAAAAACATCCAGTGGAAAAAAGACAGCATTTTTTTTCAATATTTTTATTGGATATTTTCTTTATTTACAATTCAAATGCTATCCCGAAAGTTCTCTATACCTTCCCACCACCCTGCTCCCCTACCCACCCACTCCCATTTCTTGGCCTTGGCATTCCCTTGTACTGGGGCATATAAAGTCTGCAAGACCAAGGGGCCTCTCTTCCCAATGATGGTCAACTAGGCCATCTTCTGCTACATATGCAGCTAGAGACATGAGCTCTGGGGGTACTGGTTAGTTCATATTATTGTTCCACCTATAGGGTTTCAGACCCCTTTTGCTCCTTGGGTACTTTCTCTATCTCCTCCATTGAGGGCCCTGTGTTCCATCCTATAGATGACTGTGAGCATCCACTTCTGTATTTGTCAGGCACAAGATAGCATTTTCAACAAATGGTGCTGTCTGTTATATCATGTGGAAGAATGCAAATTGATCTATTCCTATCTACTTGTACAAAGCTCAAGTCTAAGTGGATCAAGGTACTCCACAGAGAACGAGAGACACTGAAACTTGTAGAAGAAAAAGTGGGGAAAAGCCTCGAAGATATGGGCACAGGGGAAAATTCCTGAACAGAACAGTAATGGCTTGTGCAGTAAGATTGAGAATCGACAAATGGGACCTCATAAAACTGCAAAGATTCTTTAAGGCAAAAGACACTGTCAATAAGATAAAGGGCCACCAACAGATTGCGAGAGGATCTTTACCAATCTTAAATCAGATATAGGACTAATATCCAATATATATAAAGAACTGAAGATGGACGCCAGAAAATCAAATAACCCTATTAAAAATGGGGTACAGAACTAAACAAAGAATTCTCAACTGAGAAATATCGAATGGCTGAGAAACACCTGAAAAAATGTTCAACATCCTTAATCATCAGAGAAATGAAAATCAAAACAAACCTGACATTCTTCCTCACACCAATTAGAATGGCTGAGATAAAAAAATTCAGGTGTCAGCAGATGCTGGCGAGGATATGGAGAAAGGGGAACACTCCTTCATTGTTGGTGGGATTGCAAGCTGGTACAACCACTCTGGAAAGCAGTCTGGCGGTTCCTCAGAAAATTGGCCATAGTACTAATGGAAGATCCAGCAATACCTCTACTGGGCATATACCCAGAAGATGTTCCAACTTATAATAAGGACACATGCTCCACGATGTTCATAGCAGCCTTATTTATAATAGCCAGAAGCTGGAAAGAACCCAGATGTCCCTCACCAGAGGAATGGACACAGAAACTGTGGTACATTTATACAAAGGTGTACTACTCAGCAAGTTAAGACAATGAACTCATGAAATTCTTAGACAAATGGATGGATCTGGAGGATATCATCCTGAGCAAGGTAACCTAATCACAAAAGAACACACATGATATGCACTCACTGAGAGGTGGATATTAACCCAGAAACTTAGACTACCCAAGAAACAATTTGCAAAACACTGAAACTCAAGAAGGAAGGCCAAAGTGTGAATACTTCATTCCTTCTTAGAATGGGGAGCAAAGTAACCATGGAAGGAGTTACAGAGACAAAGTTCGGAGCTGGGACAGAAGAAAAGGACCATTCAGAGACTGCCCCACCCAGGGATCCATCCCATATACAACCACCAAATCCAGACACTATTGCATATGCCAACAAGATTTTGCTGACAGTACCGTGATTATATCTCTATCTTTTCTGAGGCTATGCCAGTGCCCGGCAAATACAGAAGTGGATGCTTACAATCATCTATTGGATGGAACACAGGGCCCCTAAAAAAGGAGCTAGAGAAAATACCCAAGGAGCTAAAGGGGTCGGCAACCCTATAGGAGGATCAGCAATATGAACTAACCAGTAGCCCCCAGAACTGTGTCTCTAGTTGCATATGTAGCAGAGGATGGCCTAGTCGGCCATCAATGGGAGGATAGGCCCTTGGTGTTGGGAAGATCATATGCCCCAGTACAGGGGAATGCCAGGGCCAGGAAGAGGGAGTTGGTGGGTTGGGGGCAGGGCGAGGGCAGGGTATAGGGGACTTTCGGGATAGCATTTGAAATGTAAATGAAGAAAATATCTAATAAAAAAATGAAATAAGGGCTGGTGAGATGGCTCAGCAGGTAAGAGCACACAACTGCTCTTCTGAAGTTGATGAGTTCAAATCCCAGCAACCACATGGTGGCTTACAACCACCCGTAATGAGATCTGACGCCCTCCTCTGGTGCGTCTGAAGTCAGCTATAGTGTACTTATGAATAATAATAAAAATGAATCCTTGGACCAGAGAGAGCAGGGACTGAGCAAGTGGGACCAACCAGAGCGAGCAGGGCCAACCAGAACAAGGAGAAAAAAATGAAATAAAAAAAAAAAGAAATAAGCCGGGTGTGGTGGCGCACGCCTTTAATCCCAGCACTCGGGAGGCAGAGGCAGGCGGATTTCTGAGTTTGAGGCCAGCCTGGTCTACAGAGTGAGTTCCAGGACAGCCAGGGATACACAGAGAAACCCTGTCTCGAAAAACAAAAACAAAACCAAAAACAAAACAAAAAAAAGAAAACCTATGCCTTCAATGTGAGCAAATTTAGTCTGTTATTCACAAACTGAAATTGAACTACATACATGATAACAATACATGAGTATCATTTTGTTGTAGATAGAAAACTATTCTTTTCTTCTGCCACTGAGTGTCAGCTCTAAGTTCCCTTAATTGCAGTGGTAGTATTTCCTTTGTGTTGGTACACAGTATCAGTGGTGGAGAAGGAAGCCAAGATTCCAAGTAATCTGAAGTATTTCAATAATTTGGGTATAGACTGACTCATTCATTCATGCATGCATTTTTTTCCTCTTTTCCTTCCCTCATTCCTTTCCCTCCCCCTCTTCATCCCTAATATTGAGAAATAAAAGTTCTATTCATCCCATAGAAGTGATAATATGGATAATGTGGATAAGCCTACCACACATAGAACTTTCCTTACATAGACAGAAAGAAAAAAAAAGGTGGCTCAAAGAACAAAATTATAACAAATGAAAGCAGATAATTGCCCAATTGGAAATGGCTTTAGCTCTGGATCTAGAATGGTAAAGTTAATAAAAATTTAAATTTATGAGGCAATACTTTCCTTTTCTGACTATGAATGAATGAGTACTGGGGATCAGGTCTCTGGTGTTCAGCTATAGGGGCTATGCTGAAGCTGTCACTCAGCAACTAATTGTTCTTTGTATTTTGACTAATTGTAGCTTTCTATAAGAGTATTCATCTGCTCCAAAAAAAATTAAAAAATGCTTTTTTGCTGAGCTGCAAGAGTTACACTTACGTTTGGAACCAGGATATGGTGGTTTAATGTGTTTGGCCCATGTGAAGTGAAACTGTTAGGAGGAATGGCCTTGTTGGAATAGGTGTGGTCTTGTTGGAAGAAAACGGTCACTGTTGGAGGGGCTTTGAGGTCCTATGCTCAGGCTTTCACCAGTGTGGAAGGGAGCCTCCTCCTGGCTGCTTGCAGGAAGAGTCTCTTCCTGGCTGCCTTTAGATCAAGATGTACAACTCTCAGCTCCTTCTCCAGCACCATGTCTGCCTGTATGCTGCCATGTTTCCTGCCATAATGATAATGGATTGAATCTCTGAAATTGTAAGGCAGCCCCAAGTAAATGTTGTCCTTGATAAGAGTTGCCTTGGTCATGTTGTCTCTTCACAGCAACAAAACCCAAACTAAGACACAGGGTTTACAGTGCTTCTATTTTTGTGCTTCCTTGTCACAGTATATTACTGTTGTTATTAAGGCAACTGTAAAAAAGTTATTACAACAGACTAAAAGTTAGCAAACATGCCCATTCTTTTTTATCTCTTAAATGTGTGTGTGTAGCCGGGCGTGGTGGCGGCGCACGCCTTTAATCCCAGCACTCGGGAGGCAGAGGCAGGCAGATTTCTGAGTTCAAGGCCAGCCTGGTCTACAAAGTGAGTTCAAGGACAGCCAGGGCTATACAGAGAAACCCTGTCTTGAAAAACCAAAAAATAAAAAAAATAAAATAAAAAAATGTGTGTGTGTGTGCACAAGCATTCACATGTATGTATGTTGGTGACTATACATGTGTGCATATAATTATGAAGGTCGTAGACCAGCTTTAAGTGTCATTCCTCAGGAGCTGTTCATCTTGTTTTCTGAGATAACAATCTCTCCATGATGCCTTACTCAGGTATGCTGATTAGTCATTGAGCCCTAAGGACCCTCCTGTCACTGCCTCCCCAGTACTGGGAGAAAATCTTGGGCAATATACCCAGCTTTTGATGTGAGTGTTTGGGGATGGAACTCTGGTTCTCATGTTTATGTGGAAAGCAATTTATGTACTGAGGTATTACCTCAAGACTTCTCCAATTCTTTTTCCTGTTTCCCTAGGTATTTATGACCATTGTACTCTTTGCAATTTTTCTTGTCCTTAGACTTTACTTTCTAGTGTGATTATGAATCAACTATTTTATGATTATAAACTATAGATTAGAAGAGATTTTATAGAGAACTTTTCCTTATTGGGACATCCTAATAGAAGAAAGATAAAGCAGATGCATAAAGTAGAAAAAATGGAAGAGGAGTAGAAACATTGTAAGGACCAGAGGAACAAGACATCTGCTAGAAGACAGCATCTTCTATATATGACAGGAAAGCTATACCATGGAATCTCAATATGACTGCCTAATCAAGACCTGAAAAATGACAATACCAGGTGACATGCTAATGTGGATGGGCAGAAATTCACAAGGTCCACTCCTGTATGAAGAATTGTGGGCAGTTAATTACGAATGAGAGAGGGAAAGAGGGCATCTTCTTCAGGGAGAAGCCTCTCTAATAGGTTATCCAGTCTCACGTTATTAGCCCTAAACACACATACACACACATATACATAAATACCACTAAATGGACTCAGCAGGCTTCACACACACACACACACACACACACACACATATATATACACACATACATATATAACAATATATACATATATGAATATTTATATATAACAGTAACAGTTTAATAAAAGAGGTCATGGAGTTTAAAAAGAATGAGAAAAGAAACAGGAGAAATTGGAATCAGGAGAGGAAGGAATTAAATAATGTTAAGTACAGTACTCATGTATGAACAATCCCCTCCTCATTTGTTCTTAAATTAAAAAAAAAAAAGTAGCACAATTACTTGCCATATATAACTCCTTGTTGATGCCAAGGTATTTTCCATTTCCACATCCAATATCTGCCACTATGGAACCACTTGGCAAAGCTTTCAGGAACTCTACTATGCGTGGCCATGGGCTATGTCTTGTGCTGCTGAAGTGACTTGCAATCTCATTGTACACATGATGGACATGCTTTTGCTCTAACTCCAATGCTTCTTTACTGCTCTCTGGAAGGGATGGAGGTGTGGCCTTCCTTTGTCTGTCGCAGACTGAGGAGTAACCTATGTGAAAAACAACAAAAAAAAAGTTCTGCATCCAGGTGTGGCAGCTCATACCTACAACCCTACCATTTGAGAGTTTGAGCAGCAAGACCAACAAGAATTTGAGGGCACTCTGTATTATATATTGATTTCCATGTGGCCTAGGCTTACAGAGTGAAACCCCCATCCCAATCAACCAATCAATAGACCTTGTTAACATAGTTAACAAATCAATCATAAACAAATTAATTCATTAAATAAGTAAAGTAACAAACTTTTACCTTTTATGCAAAATATTAGGGTAGCAGATAAAAATCCATGTATGGAACAGGGTCTAAGGGTAGTTGCTGGTTGCTGGGGGAAGAAGTGTCATTTTCTTTGGTGATGTTGCCAATGATAAATAGTCCATGCTCCAGAAAATAATTCTATACCCACACTCAAATAATTCTAACTAAACTCAATGAGTTATAAAACAAAAGAAAAGAAACAAGTAAGGGGTGGGAAGTTTTTTGGGAAGAGGGCAGTCACTTGGAGAGGACTGATGGTGAGTAACAAAGATCAAAATTAGTATGAAATTGTCACAAAAGCAAGAGGAGGGGAAACAAAAAGGGAAAAATCTGTAAACTGAATAGAAAGCCCAAAGGCTTTAGCATTCGATTTTCAATTAATAACCATCCCCAACAAAGAAACATTTGCACAAGAAACATAGCTTGTCTCTCCTACCAAATTTTTAAGTAGCTTAAAGCTTTAAAGCTCTAGAAGGGGAGCTTTGCTTTATTCCTTTTAAAGCTGCCAGAAGTGTGAAATTCACCCAGTACTTAACATCTTTAAAATATCACATTTTATAAACTTATTGACACCATTAGCAGAATAAGTAAATACTCATTTTTGCCTCAGTTATTCAGCAATTTTAAGGTTAAACAGGATTACTATCTTCTGATGTAGGAGGCTTTGTTCTTTAAGATTTATTTGTATTTTTATTTATGTGTATATGCTTCTGATTGTATATGTTAAACAGAGTAGGGGTGCCTGTAGAGGCCAGAATGTATCAGATCTTTTGGACCTGGACAGACAGTCCCATAATTTGGGTAGTGGAAAGAAGCTACAGCTAAACCATCTTCTAGCCCTGAGATAAAAGATTTTTAATTTAAAATGTTTTTAGGATTACAGCTCACTATAACAGCTACTACTGCAGGCTACCCCAAATTGAAATACTTGTGATATGAAAAGCATTCTCTGATATTTGTCATTACAAATTATCATTTATAAAGTAAAAAGAATTTCTGTTGAGTCCAAGAAATACATCTAGGGATCAACATACTGAAGGAAACAGATCAGAATAGCACCCACATGCTTGAGTAAACAGATCAGAATAGCACGCTGTTTTGTTCAGTTCCTATTTCTGCACAAGGAATGATTTTTCACCTCACCACCCCAACACTCTCTAATCTGTCACTTTAAAAACTGAAGCATTTTCTCGGCATTCAATAATGCTAAAGCTGTTTCCCATATTTAATGATAAAATATAGCCTCTGTCTTCAAAGAATATAAACATGAATGAAGAAAGCTCAGAGAAGTGCTGGGAAAGCTAAGCCAGACCAGAGTATAGGAGATGTCACTGGGAAAGATAGGAACAAGCTCTAAGCACTGGTAGTCTTAAAGCATTTTCTTACTAGATTTATTCTGTTGCAGCACAGATGAAATTAGAGACTTACTACAATTGCAGGGCGTTCGCCTCACTTTTCTAAATGTAAAGGATGTTCGCACTCCCCTCTTGCTTAAAGTCAAGTCCCCGATGTCACTGGTGATTATTCCACCTTTAAATTGCTCAGACGCTTGGACGGTATCAAATTTTCGAGGTGTAATTCTGAAAACAATAAATAACTTATTTGACATTATAGTGAAACCAATATCTTAAGAAACATAACAAATGTTGGAATAAGTATATCTTTTAACATCTCTAACACTCTACAAACTACAATGTACTTGGGAAAGAATTTACATATAGCAGGTTGGAATCCTGTTTTTGTTTTTTCCAAAATAAAAATCAAAAGGGTTTTATCAAGTTTATTTCCTATGCCTTCATGCTTACTTCAATGTTTTCTCCCTTTCATGAGATCTTAATTAACATTTCAATAGTTGGTATCCTGTTTGTTTTTCTTTCTATATTAGTCTCTTCCCCATTTCTGAGTACCTCCCACATTTCCCTTCATCTCTTTCTGAAGTGTGCACACTCTTGCACATGCGCACGCGCACACACACACACACACACACACACACACACACACACACACAAAATCAATCAGTAATGCCAACAGCAACCTTCAAAAATATTGTTGAGATTTATTTTTCTTTCTCCTAAAAATATTATAAAGAATATATAATCCTATACCAGCATTAAATAGGAATGACTTACAATACAAACTTTCAGAAATCACTACTGGCATAATAAATTTTCAATTTAAAAAAAGTGAACAAATTGTTAATCGCACCCCACTTTCAGGGACTCAGCACCAGCAGCTATTTCATCACCAGCTGCCTGTGTGGCATGTGCACCCTTTAAAAGGTCCCTACCATCATGGCCTGCTCTTTTGCTCTGTCTTTCAGTCTCTGTTTCTCGTATGTCCCAACTCTGAAACAGACTTTCACTTCCCTTGCTCCCACAACCAATAAATCCTTAATGTGAAATGTGTTGCATGGTGTGATTTTTGTAGCATACTTTGGTCCTGACCTGCCAAGCTACTTTGCTGGAAAACCCAACCAAAAATCATCTCAGGAGATGCTATAGATTGAAATAGATAGAATACTTTAAGTGCCATTATTCTTAAAAAGTTTAAGAATGAGTGGCAACAAAGAGCCTGGATATGAGAGAGAGAGAGAGAGAGAGAGAGAGAGAGAGAGAGAGGAAGAAGAAGAAGAAGAGGAGGAGGAGGAGGAGGAGGAGGAGGAGGAGGAGAAGGAGGAGGAAGAGAAAGATAAGAAAATGCTTTTTCTCCAAATTCTAGAAATACTTGGAATAATAGCGTAGACTGCACTTATTTAAAGTGCCAATATTTAAATGACCATGAAAAAAAAATCAAAATCAGACCATCTATTTTTTATGATTCAAATTCCTAAACCTTCTCAAAGTTGCCTCTAGTGGTGCAACAGAATATACCAGCTGCAGTTTCTCCTCCACACCATCCACATCTCTGTGGATCCCACATCCCCCCTTCCCCTGGTTTTCACCTCTTTGCTATGTCACAGCCCCCAATTCTGACAAAAAGCCCTGTTCAACCACAACCACAACTACTCCTGAAAGACAGATAGGATGCCTACAGACCTTCTGCCCGGAGCCTCCCGGCCGGGCCAGGGTAGCAGTGGAGACACAGAGTAGGACTCGGGTGATGGCTTTACAGTCTGAGGGTCTCAGGGCTTTCTAACTCTCTAATTATAATGAAATGCTCATGATAACTTCTAAAAAGGAGACACTGCAGAAAGTCACCAAATTCATGTTAATACACACCCATGAGTCCAAAGGTATCTAGATTCTCCTGTCATCACCAGCAAACTCCGACGAGGTAACATAACTTGTACTGTGACACCCTCTGGGTGCTTGAAATCCATAACAATCTTGGAGCAAAGACAAAAATGGAAAGGTTATCACCAAGAAAGGTTATGAGTCTACTTTCATAGCCGGGTGTGGAGGGTGTACTCTCCTCAATTTCCTCTCTTCCCCAGCTAGGAGGGTGTACTCTCATCAATTTCATTATTTATACCAAGTGTGGAAAATGTTCTTAAAAGAGTATTTCAAGGGCTGGTGAGATGGCTCAGCGGGCAAGAGCACCCGACTGCTCTTCCGAAGGTGATAAGTTCAAATCCCAGCATCCACATGGTGGCTCACAACCATCCGTAATGAGATCTAGCGCCCTCTTCTGGAGTGTCTGAAGACATCTACAGTGTACTTACATATAATAAATAAAATAAATCTTAAAAAAAAAAAAGAGTATTTCAAGGGTATACAGATCAGTTAAATTTCTCAGTTCAATTTATTTAATATGCTTTTAAAATGTGAAAAACAGAGCCGGGTGTGGTGGCGCACGCCTTTAATCCCAGCACTTAGGAGACAGAGGCAGGCGGATTTCTGAGTTCGAGGCCAGCCTGGTCTACAAAGTGAGTTCCGGGACAGCCAGGGCTATACAGAGAAACCCTGTCTCGAAAAACCAAAAAAAAAAAAAAAAAAAAAAAAAAAAAAAAAAAAAGAAAGGTCATGAGTCTACTTTCATACACTACAGGGATTAAGAATAATTCATTTATGCTGACTTTAGTTCTACATAAAGAGATACTAAAGCTACAACTTACTCTAACACAATACAATAAAGATAGGTGACCTACTGGGGTGGCATACTTTTGTATTGAGATTGAGACTGGGCAAATACAAAATTCACATTTCTAAGAATTACCCCCAGTAAACTATAAATAACAGGATCAGAGCATCGGAGCCACTGAAGCAGTGTCATACTGCTGAAGCGTTCCTTGTCTGGCTCTTCGCTTTAGGAGCCATTTTTAATAGTCAGTGCGCCTCTCTGCATCTTTTTTTCCTTAATCCTTACACGATTGCTGCATGAATTAAATAATAAATAAAGACTATAAACCATGGTGGTTGGCACATAGCAAATATGAAATAGGAGCACATATTTTTATTATCCATAGACTTTTAATAAATAATAATTTAAGGGAAAAATAATTATTAGATTCAGAGTCTATGTGGTACTCTGAAACAACACACTAGAATTAGATACTAACAAATGAGAAAAAAAAAAAAAAAAACAGAACAACTTTTTCTGAGTTACATTCAAATATTCTAAATGGCCCTGCAAAAATATAATGACCAAGAAGGTGTTTTCTGTCTTAGGAACCTATAAAATACCAGGGATTTTAGACTATAGATAGCAGTAGCCAAAGAAACAGAATTTAAGCATAGAACTGAAAATAAAAATTTTATGTGGACAAATCACCTATTAAAATTAAAATCTGATCAGAACGTATAAGTAGGATAAAGAGAATTTGGCACAGTAGCTAGAAAAAAATTCAATAATTGTCAGTGAATATCACTGTTATTCTGAATAATAATACTGCACAAAATACTAGATAATATGCATAAAAACTATCTCTACATAATTGGACAAGTACACACTTTTTCCACTTTGTTTCAATATAAATATAGTAAAGTAAGAAAACTGAGTAAATTTTAAACAAACATTTTTTCCCAAATATCCACAAATAATTTCATATAGTTGTATTCTAAAATCACTCTATTTATAAGCAGTACATAAATCTGGTTTGGATAGATGAAGTGTGCTTATTTGTGATTGGCTTGAAATGTGTAAATATAAAACACACTAACAAACCAATGGAGAAAGAGTGATATCTGAGTAAAGCAAATACAATAAATGTTAATTACAGGAGCTATGGAGCAGGTTTAGGGATGTTTACAATTCTTTCAACTCTTTTGTATGAAAGTATTTATAAGAAATTGTTGAGAGAAAGGAGAAAACCGGGCTGGAGAAATGGCTCAGTGGTTAAGAGCACAGACTGTTCTTCTGAAGGTCCTGAGTTCAAATCCCAGCAACCACATGGTGGCTCACAACCACCCATAATGAGATCTGATGCCCTCTTCTGGGGT
>LR753218.1:0-14680 GCA_902729485.2 Mus minutoides | reverse complement strand
CTCTGAGTTGCTCCTCCCCCTTCCTCATTTACTCTCTGAGTTGCTCCTCCCCCTTCCTCATTTACTTTTAGGACTCGTGGTTAGACTGCCCAGAAGTGACAGCCCCAACCAAATACCCTATCCACTAAACCCTACTTTACTCAGACCTGCAGCATCTCTTGCCGTATTAGTTGCATAGTCATAAGTCTTGGGAGTCAAGGAAGTAGACATCATTCTGAGCGCCATAAGAATGGTGTGTTTTCCTGTTAAGGAAGGATATAACCCTCAGCCAGAAAGACAGTCTAATAGAGGAACAAACAGAAAAATCAAGAGTCATTGCCATAGTGCCTTAGAAAGCCACTCCCCCAGCTGAGCGTGCCTTTGATCCCAGCACTCAGGAGTCAGAAACAGGCAGCCAGCCTGGGCTACATAGTGAGTTCTAAAACAACCAGAGCTGTTTCCCTGTCTGGAAACAGCAGGAACAACAATAAAAGAAAAAAGGTACCCCCACAGAGGTCTCAAGAGGTAGGTGATCCAAACTTTGATGGTACATCTAAATTCTATTATATTAATTTACCAAAGGTAGATCCTTTTTTTAAATTTTATTTTGTGATAGGCTCTGAATAAAATGCTTTGAGCTCTTAAATTTATCTTCTGTTTGATGGGCTTTTAAAAGTATATTCAGTCAGAGTGAGCAAGCATCCCGATTGTGTGCGCTTTATCTTCCAGCCTTTCCAACACCACAAAAGCTGTGGAAGTAGCAGAGGGCAATGAGCAAGTCATGAAGGAAAAAGGAGAACCAAGCCTTCTTAGGAAACGCATAAGCCATGTCCCATATTCAACTACAGTTAGGAAACATCTTCCTAAGCAGGACATGAGGATGGGAACTGTACAAAGAAACACACACACAACACACATACTCATCTATGCACCTCTCTCTCTCTCTCTCTCTCTCTCTCTCTCTCTCTCTCTCTCTCTCCAATTTCCAGATTTTTAGGAGAACATTTTTAATCATTTTTACAAGGCAAAATAAATAGAAATAATTCACATAAAAGCTTCATATACCAATTAAAAACATCTTAAAATATACTCAGCCTTACTAGTTTCCAAGAGACTTCAAAAAGGACAGTAAAGTCTACCCATCATGCTGTTAACCAGATAAATAGATATGAATAGGTAAATGTATATAGCTCTATGTGATGATACATAGTCTAACATGTGTTCAAAATATGTCCAATCTCTGCAAAAACGATAGGCATTAAAAATTCTCAGTGGCTTTTAAACTTTTAAAAGTCTAAAAGAAGACAATTTGGAATCGCTTATCTACATAAAAATGTGCTTTTAGTAGAACTCAGTAGCATGTGCTGTAATTTCGGCACTTAGGAAGCTAAGGCAGGAGCACTGCCGCAAGCTTGAGGCCAGAATGAGCTTTGTAGTGAGTGCCAGACTACCCAAAGCTACAGAGCAAGCACTGTCTCCAAGCCAGACATTGTCACAGAGGAATAAAACCAAGCAAATTGTAAATAAAATAAAATACACATACAGATTTATGTGTTGCATTCATATAAATCTACTTTATAGAAATGGCTCCTTTCACTCTGTGTGTGTGTCTGTGTCTCTGTGGTCTTTTGGAAACAAGGATTCTCTGTGTAGCAGCTCTGTCTTGGAACTCACTTTGAAGTCCAAGCTGGTCTTGAAATGACAGAGGTCCTCCAGCATCTGCCTCCAAGTGCTGGGATTAAGGACATGTGCCATCATCACCAGGCTTTTCCAGTTTGTTTGTCAGTCAGTGTGAAATAGCAACTTTCTAAAATGCTGGTTACCTTTATCTTTATATTCTTTGATACAAAATAGTGTTTATTAATAGATATTTACAGTTTAAAACAATAACAACAACAAACATGAAAAACAAACACACAAACCTTTTCCCCAGCATACTGCCACTTAAGCAGATAGTTGCCATTTAACATCTTTATAACATAGGTTTCCCTTTATGTAGGACATTTAAAAATGAACCCTTAATCATCTTAAGGTTCAATTTTAAGAAATTTACCATTAAAAATTGGGTTTAATTATAATTAACACAAAATGTAAACACTTCTTTATCAAATAAGGTGTATTTCTTTCAAATTACTGGTTTATGTTATGTCAGGATTAGAAGAGAATAAGCCACACTCAATGGAGTTAAAGAAGGCTGTGTCTGAAAAAGGAAGCCATGTATAACAACCAAAAGAATGAAAGGTGTCCTGTCATTGCTGCTTCTAACTCTTTCTTCTAGTTTGTAAAGTGGGCTTTATATATAAGACAGGCAGACTTTCAAGACAAGCCCAGAAGCAAGCCACAGAGGAGAGCTTTTGAGACACTAAGACTTCTGAAAGAATTTCTCTATAAATGCAGCCCAAAAACATCAAAATGAACTTTTCCAGATCTCTGAAATTTAAGAAAAGGCTTACAACATTCAGAAAAGCCTTTATTCAAGGAAAAAGGCTGACTCTCCTAACGGAGATCTTTGTAGCTGTGTAACTTGTAACATTCCACCTACCTCTATAGTAGCCTTGAAAACAAGCAAGCACCCTCAAAGCTTGGTGTGACTCTTACGAAGGAAGTGAAAGATTTGTATGACAAGAACTTCAAGTCTCTGAAGAAAGTGAGGAAGATCTCAGAAGATGGAAGGATCTCCCATGTTCATGGATTGGCAGAATCAATATAGTAAAAATGGCTATCTTGCCAAAAGCCATCTACAGACTCAATGCAATCCCCATCAAAATTCCAACTCAATTCTTCAAGGATCTAGAAAAGACAATTAGCAAGTTCATCTGGAATAACAAAAACCCTAGATTAGCAAAAACTCTTCTCAACAATAAAAGAACCTCTGGTGGAATCACCATGCCTGACCTCAAGCTGTACTACAGAGCAATCGTTATAAAAACTGCATGGTACTGGTANGATGTGGAGGGTCCTAAAAATCATGGTCCCACAAGTGAATTGTCACTATTTAATCAGTCAACAACTCTTCAGAAAGGCCCTATCTATATTCATGAGGCTCAGCTTCATGTGACCATGTGCTTTATGGGAGACCCTATCATAAGGTATCTATGGAAAACAGTTGCTCAAAATCCATAAACACTACAACTGCCCAAGGCTACAGTACCAGTTAGAAAAAAATAGATGCTGGCCGAGAGATTAACAAGAAGGTCAGGGGTCAAAAATCCAAAAATGACTTAAATTTATGAATGGGATGTCAAGGGGCTCTCAAAAGTTTCAACATATTCTGGAAGGCCACAGGTGTGAGCAGCATTGTGTTTGTGTCCGGGAAAGGTTCAAGACATGCATGGTCCCTCAGCTCTGGATGTACTTGAGCCTGTGCATGATCAGGAATGAAGGCTACAACAACAGTTATAAACTACCTGCTGGGATAGGCCCAGTGCATCCTAACACTCACAGAACCCTGGCAAGGACTAAATACAGACTCAGTACATTTAAGAAAAGAAACTCATGTCTATTTATAGTCCACTAAAGTAACCAAGCAAAGGCTTGTACTATTTACTGTTTACAGTGCTATTCCACCCTCTACTCCCCTTTTCTGTGAATATTCATACTATTCCTATGTATATAAACCCAATGTTTTCTGGACTCAGGATCAATTGCCAGCATTCATGCAGTGAGTGCTAGGTGGGTGAACCGAGTTTGAACTTGAAAATAAAAGACTTTTGCGAGTTGCGGCGGACTTTGCAATTCTTGGGGCTTGTCTGGGTTTCCCGTGAACTCAGGGCACAAAAAAATTACAGTATTGCTCATTACAGACTCAGTTGTTGAGGTGGAATTATTTAAAAAAAAAAAAAGCTTGTGGGGAATATCGTTATGCAAAAGGACAAGGATTGGGCAGAGGGGGTGGTGTCAAAGCAGAACACAGACCGACAGAAGTTTCCTGTGGGGGGAACCTCTGGGTGGAAGTGGAGAGTTCCGGATGCCATGCACCCTACGGGAACCACCTCAGGAAGAGCATGCATTCCATTAAACACTGAGCAGATCACAAATAATCTGGGGAGGGGGGCATCCTTACTCCTCTTGGTTTGCCATTCACCCCTTGCCTCCAGGTGACACCCACTGTGATCCCTGATATCTGACACAAAGGAGGCTGCGGAGGAAACCAGCTATTCTAAGGTCAGGGACAGAAGACTCAGGTCTTCTGGTCCAATTATAACTCAGTAGTACCTTTTGTACCAGGAGAGAAGATGGCCATATGGAGGCTGAGCATCCCTGATGCCATCACTCTAGTCAGGGCACAGACCTAGTGAAAGCACAGACGTACGAAACAATACTTTAGCACACTTCAAGATTCTATGGTAGGTTTGGGGTTGCCCTATAGCTCTCCCACAGTTTCAGAAAAAAATAAGCACTTTGAAAACTTTTGATGAAAGAAATACAGTTTTGCATCGTATTCATATATAGTATAGTAGCTTCTGCATCCTCCATTAAGGAGTCGTCTAACTGCTGAAAGAAATTTCAGCTACTTGAAATTAACTCTTCATCAGAGAAAATTAGTATCTTGTTAGGCTTTCTTTTAAAACATGCCTGCACTCTGCAGGATACATTACATATAGAAAGCTATACTGGTACTTCATTGTTCTTAAAATAGCACCTTTATGTTAACATTGTGAGAAAGCGACTTTAGAGCTAATCATGATTTATTAAAGTGAGTTACAGTCAATGACTTAGTGATGGTCTGGTGTTTAATTATTACCATTTAATTTTCTTACAGGGCAAAGTTCGAAAACCATCAGTTCATCTCCAAGCATCGAGAGTTTGCCTGGGGGAAGAGAATCCACGGGCTCTCCACCTTCATCCGCTACTAAAAAGGATTCCTTTTTCAGCAACATTGCACGTTCCCGTTCACACAGCAAAACCATGGGCAGAAAAGAATCTGTAAGTGTCTAAGGACAGCTTTTTTTCAGTCTCTCATTTATCCCTAGAGGAGGGCACCACACACTATTTTTTCAAAAGTATGTCAGTATTATCATTATCATTTAGCAATATTTTAAGGCCTCAATCTTTGTTACCTGGGGAAAACAGAAACATCTGTTCAAAATAAGTGGACTATCTTCCAAGTCCTTCATGTATCTTTTATTAAAGTTGTCATATTTCAAGATATAGCCCGGCACTGGTCATTACAGTTCTGTTGTGCAGGAGGCAGTCCTGAGCTACAGTTAAAGCTAGAGGGTCACTACTGAATTACACCTACAAAGAAAAGGAAGCGCTACGCCAGGACAGGAAGGCTCCTTCTGTCCTCAGCCATCGTCCCCAGTTGTACAGTTCCGTGTCACCATCCTTCTAAACGTTTTAAGTACATGTTGTTGATGAGAGACCATAACACTTGAAAAACAATACAAGATAATCTCTGCATTTTAAAATAGTATTAAACCTGAAAAATACAACAGTTTTTCTATATGAACCACATTTTTATTATGGTGAGGGTTTTTGTTGTTTGGTTGATGCATTCATTTTTATTTTATGTGTTTGAGTTTTTGCTTGCATTGCATGTATGATCACTATATATGTGCCTGGTGCCCTCAGATGCCTGTCAGGTACCCTGGAACTAGAGTTACAGCTGATCTTAGGCCACTATGTAGGCCCTGGGTACAGAGCCTGGGTCCTCTGCAA
The DNA here is from genome assembly GCA_902729485.2 of Mus minutoides. NCBI lineage: Eukaryota > Metazoa > Chordata > Mammalia > Rodentia > Muridae > Mus > Mus minutoides. Next base: position 9,040 of record LR753218.1, on the reverse strand, counting down.
GAGCAAAAGCCAGTGCTCTTAACTACTGAGCCACTACTCAGCCCCTCTATTGTAGTGTTTTCAATAATCCTTGAAATTATATAAAGTGTATAGACTATCTTAATAATCTAGTCTTAATCTGAATTTTTAATGTTTTATTTATGAGATTGTAATATAATTGCATCATTCCCCCATTCCATTTCCTCCCTCCAAACCATCCCAGGTACCTATCCTTCCTCTTTTAAGTTCATGGCCTGGTTTTTTATAATAGTTGCTGTCTTAGTGTTTCATTGCTGTGAAGAGACACCATGACCATGGAAACTCTGGTAAAGGAGAGCATTTAGTTGGGGCTGACTTACAGGTTCAGAGGTTCAGTCCCTATTGTCCTGGCAGGAAGCATGGCACATAGGACTAGGTTTCTCTTCTCTGCCTAACAGAAAACTGGAACTTTAGTTCTCTGAAAAGAGTAAAGTAATATCTCTAGACTGAGAGAGGTCAGATACTGTCCATGTGGGGCTCTGCTGTGGACAGGGGATGATACTTGTGTTCAAATACTACCTGGAGGAGCTCCCACCCCATCCTCCTCCACTTGCCCCGCAGTGTGTGAGCATGCACACACACACACCACAAATGTTGTCTTTAGGAGTTCTCCAAGGAGGCAACCAGGTGCTATGACAGTAGGCCCAGCTGTCAAAAGGCACCATCTAAACACAGTGCATTCTTGTCACTCTTCTGTGGTCAATACAGCCAAGAATCATGCAGTGTGGTGATGAAAGACAAAATGGAAAAAGGCAACTAAAAGAAAATATGAAAATATGTGTGTGTGTACATCCATCCAGCAGTATCCATGAAGAATTGAATCTAGGATATGCTCCTGATACTGAAGTCTGTAAATGTCCACACCCCTAGATAGAGTCATGTGGTGTTGGGGTACGCACACTTTCACATATATATCAAATCATATCTATATCATTGTGAATGCTATGTAAATCGAATGCTGTTGAAGAAATAGTAAGGTAAAAGTCCATACTTGTTCAGTACATACACTCTTTTTTCCCTTGTTCCGGTCAACCCCGCTCGCTCCGCTCGACCCCCCCGCTCACTCCGGCCAGTCCCACTCGCTCCCGGCGGCCCCCCGTACGCCCCCCCCACTTTTTCCAGCCGGCCCGCTCACTCCAGTCGACCCCACTCGCTCCAATCGGCTCCTGCTCTGCTTGCTCCGGTTAGCCCCGCTCGTTCCGGCCCTGCTAGCTCCAGCCGTCCCTGCTTGCTCCGGCTGTCCCCGTTCAGCTCCGCTCGCTCCAGACAGCCTCGCTTGCTCCAGTTGGTCTCTCCGGTCCAAGGATTCATTTTTTATTATTCTTCATAAGTACGCTGTAGCTGACTTCAGAAGCACCAGAGGAGGGCATCAGATCTTGTTACGAGTAGTTGTAAGCCACCATGTGGTTGCTGGGATTTGAACTCATCACCTTCGGAAGAACAGTCGGGCCCTCTAACCCGCTGAGCCATCTCACCAGCCCCCAGTACATACTCTTTTTAAAAATAATTTCTAGTGACAATTGATCAAATCCCCATAGATACAGAACCTGGAGCTGTGGAAGGCTGACTCTGATTCTTTCACAGAACAAAAACATGAGGGCAGCTACTAGAAACAAACTATAAAAATATAGTATCCAAACTTTAAAACTTAGCAGAAGAATTGGAAAATAAAACTGAGAAAATCCCCCAGAAAATAAAAATCTGAAATGAGATTGAAGTGGAGGATGAGAAGAAGAATAGTGTAGGGACTCCAGGTGATTGAAAGTCTAAAGATGTATATCCAGAAAGAATGCCAACAATAAAGAAGAGGAGAGTAACTGTAAATATAGTTCAAAGGGCTTGGAAGGTGCCTCAATAGGTAAGGTGCTTGTCCTGAAACCATGACTACATGAGACCCATCCCCAGAGTCAGACAGGATGCCCTTGAGGGCCAGACAAACCAGCAAGAGATCTCATCTCAAAAAACACAGAGGGAGCAGCACATGACACCCTGGGTTGTACTATGGCTATACATGCATCCAATTTTAAATATGAATCGTGAGATTGAATTTCCTACAAACAAAAAGAAACACTTTTTACATTTATATTCAAAACTAAAAAAACTTCACAAGAGAGAACACAAGAAATCTTAGAGACTTAAAGTGCTGAGTGAAAAGAAAGATTTCTAACCAAAGATCAAGAAGCAGAAAGCCACAGATTTATCTATAGCAATACCAAAGACCACATAGTAGACCATGACCTTGAGTGTTCTGAAATGAATTCATGTCCCACGCAGCTAAACTACTATTATGGTTTAAGTCTGAAATGTCCCTTAATGGTACAGATCTTGAAGGCTTGGGGAGAGGTTATTTGATCAGGAGGGTGCTAACCTCATCTGTGGATCAATCCTTATGTGTTTATGGCTGAATGGACTAGTAGGCAATAGGACTTGCTTGTAAGAAAGAAGTCAATGGACATGCAGCTTTGAAGGATATATCTTGTTCCCAGTAACTGTTTCTCATACTCTTGGTGTTTCCAACTACCAAGTGTATATAAGTTTTATAAAGTAAGCCTATTAGCTGTTAATCTAGATCAATTTATGCTGTAACTATTGAGAAACTAGCATGTGTGAATGATACAAGTACTCAGACAAAGAGTAGCGAACTGGCAGTGGCCAGGAGAGCTAATTCTCATTCTTACATCTGGGAAATCAGTAAAGAATACCCTCTAGAAGAAAATGAGGCGTAAGCAGCCTAAGCTAGAAATAAAAGTCGGAGCACAGGCGCAAAAGCATTAAAGCTTGTTGCTTCTAAAATGCAGAAAGTAGAAAGTGGGGTTGTGAGAACTGCTTTTCGCAACAAGCCTGAAGCGCCACCTGATCTCTCAAGACCTACATATCTAGAATATGCTACCATAATGAAGTAGGATATGTATGTATTTGAAGAGCTAGAATATGAAAATGATAAATGAGAAAAGCAAAAAGAGATTTGTTTCATTTGTGTTATATTTGGTGGCATCTGGTTTGGTCTATGTTGCTAGTTAATTACTTCTGAAGATAATAGTATAACATAAAATGGAGAGGTTGAACCATTGGAGAAATAGGGTAAGTCTAATTCCTCACATAGATCTACTATAAAGTATATATACTACACATAAGGTATATAGCCATGGCAGTACCAGTTATCAGTCAAATTTTATTATATCTGAACTTGAGGAGAAGTGGCTAGTCTTCAAGAGAGAAGGCTCTTGCTCTTCTAATCCAGCAGTTTTAGTATTTTAGAAAATAATGCTATAGTCAGTGGTTCCCACCACAGGAGTACATCCATGTCCCCTGGTACCTGTCAGCTGAATGACTAGTTCTGTTCAGTATATTCAAAGTATGGATGACTGATAGGTATGGCCACTGCAAAATCATACGTCTCATTTGGCACAATGAACTACAAGGCCTCCCAGTCAAGCCAGGAAGTATAAACTTGAATTATGAGTGAGGTGTAAGATTTTATTGATTAACCTTCTAAGATTGATGGTTATTAAAGGAAAACAGAACACAATTAGAAGATGTACAAGCCCATAACTGGAAATCTTTCTCCCCTGGGAGCTCCAAGTCATAGTACCTACCATCACTATGCCCACCTTTCTTACATTTCCAGCCTCATTTTGTTACAAGGATATTCCATTACTTCAAAGAGCTCCAAATAGTTTTTCTTTAATTCATTCTTTTTGGTTCCTTATGCAAATAAGTGTCATGAGTTGGAGCAATAACAAGCCTTACTTTGAGTACCGTACTTTAGACTGTGTAGTGCCTTTCAGATTGCAAGACTCCATTTGAAGTAGCCTGGCACAAAGAGATTGCTATCAGTTAGAAAAAGGTTCAATAAGCAGAAGACAGACATCCAAAGACGAACTCATCATAGCAAACAGTGTGCATGTGGCAAAATCAGCTTTAGTGCTGTTTTGAAAGTTGTTTTCAAAATTGGCCCATGTGTTTCCTATTCTGGACATTCATTGCATGTGTCATCTAAAGCCTTCTGTGTTCCACAGGCTGTTTGGCCATGGTGCAAATAAAGGGAGGCAAAGCTGAGCTACACCTTTAAAGAGGTAAAGTTATAAAAGGCATAACTTTACAGGTGTTAGACACTATTCCTAAAACGAAAATCATAATGAGGGGCATCATTATGCTTTTTTACTAGAACGTGGAAGCAGCACAATGTTTTTAATTTTTTTTTTTAATTATCAGTAGTACCTACCATGATGCCAGGTGTGGTAATGCCTGCATCCTGGCACTCCAGAGGCAGAAGCAGAACAGTAAGTTCCATGCCAGTCTGGGCTACAGCTTGAACAGCACTGAGTGACTCTGTATCAAAAAAAGAAAAAAAGTCACCATGGTTTTGATCATTGTTGTGTATTTTGAAGAGAAATTTCCTTCTCCTTTCCCTAAATAGCTAGAAAAGAATGTTTACCTCATTAAATTGAGATTTTAATTAAGTTCTGATTTTTTGCCTTACCAAGTTTTTAGATTAAAAAGAAGACTCTTTTAATGACTAAACTCTTTCTATGTTTCAGCTTGAACATTGTTTACTCCATATTCTAGAATTAGAATTATGAACATTTTATCTATATAAGGAATGTTTTAAAAATTGCCCTATAGTGAATTTTTTGTGGTAAAGTGGAATAGTAAGTAAATAAAAATATCTCATCAATACAAGACATTAAATGCTTGTATTGATGCTGTAGTAGCAGCCATACCCTCCTGTGGGAGTTCCCCAGCAGGCTTGCTTTCTCCTCCTGTTGGCCAGAATTAAACTCTGTGCTCACCCCTCCTCTAGTCACTGTTAAGATGGAAGTTTAACATGAAGAACTCTAACTGTGATGAGGCTGTGAGGGGAGGGTATAATGGGCAGTCAACAACTGGCTGGACAGTTGTTTTCCAGAATGGCTGATCCTGTCCTTCTCTGAAGCATTTAACTTAAATGAAATTTTTTGTTTTAATAAGTCAGCTTTTAGGGCTCCATTTTTAGGCTTTGAGGTATGTTGGTGGTGTAGAAGAGAAAATGAACAGAGTGGCTTTCCTGAAGCTCCAGTACATTTTCCTACTTAATGTAGTTTATGGACATAAATATCAAATTAACTTAGAGGCCACAACTGGTTTTTAGCTTTTTAAAAGACTTACTTAGGAATTTTTATCTAATTTCAAGTTAATTCATATATTTGTGGCATGACATTAAATTAGTTGTTTGAACTTTGTTCGTAGTCTCTCTGCCAGTGAGTTAGCTAAGGTCTGAGAGAATAGACTTAGACTCTTATGCGTGAATTCTGTCTTTGGATCCTCTCCATTCATGTAATTCCACCACAGAGGCATGAGGTGGCAGAAGGAGCGTTATCACACGCTGTCTGCACAGTGCAGTGTGCTGTCTCGAGTTTGCTTTTCTAAGTGGTGTTTTAAATCTTCCTTTTAACTTCTTAGTGCTTCAATAAATTTATTTAATCCCAACACACAGATGCACAGACACACTCACACACAGAGAGACAGACACAGAGACAGACAGACAGACAGACAGACAGACAGACTCATAGGAAATGTATTGCTGTGCCTTAACTGTTAAGTTACATGGGCAGGATGCTACCCTTGGGGACAAGTAAGATGATCATCCCCTCTTGGTTGGTCTTCTTCCTCTGTCATCTCTCTTCATCTCCATCAACTCTGGAGGATTCAGAGATGCCAGATCGTACCCACAATGAACGCTGCCTGGAGGCATAGACACAAGTTGAGGAGAGCTGAAGTCAAACAGCTGGATGTATTTGCAATGCCTGGCCAGCGATTCTTATAGGTTTGAATCATGCTAGATTAAATGTGTCATTGATAACATTTGCTTACTTCCAATGGCCTTTCTGGAAACTTAATATTTATGTGTTCTTTCAAAACTAAACTGAACTGTAGTATTTGTTCCCTAAAATACACATGTGCCAGATAAAGAAGGAGATGAGAGTTCTCAGCTACTCTGTGCAGATCAAAGTCGGCCAAGGCCAAAAGTCATATTCTGGAGGTTGTAATGCTGTCTCCCTATTTTCCCTTAGTATCTAACTGTGATTTTAAAAACAAACAAAAAAAAAAACTGTCCTTAGCATCTAATTTTTTATGTTTAACTTTTCCAGGAAGTTACATTAATCTACAGGGCTTTCTTCCAGAAAGAATGAAAGTGCTGATCTCATCAGATGATCTCCAGGCCTAGTAACAGTAGGGCAGGTCTGGAAGGAATCTTCACAGCTGTTTCACCTAACTGAGCTGAGTTCCTATCCACAGACTTGCTCCAGAGTTTGAAAGTGCCTACTAAGGTGAATTCTGTCCTCCCTCCTCTTAGCTGTCTGCTTCATGATGCTCAGGTCAAAAATGTATACAGTCACAAGTGTCACAGCAGCATGGCAGAAAGGGTAGGTGGCAGCCACAAACCCAGCATATCCTGGGAGCTACACTAGCCTGAAGGGAGAATGGTTCCTCATACCATTCCTCCAACCTCCATGTCCCCAAGAGGATGTCCCCACCGCCTACCCCCTACCCCCACCAGGCCTCCCCACTCCCTGGGGCTTCAAGTCTCTGGAGGGTTAGGCACATCTTCTCTCCTGAGGCCAGACCAGACAGTCCTCTGCTGTATATGTGTGTCAGGGGCCTCAGACCAGCTAGTGTATGCTGCCTGGTTAGTGGCTTCATGTCTGAAAGATCTCAGAGGTCAGGGTTAGTTGAGACTTCTGGTCTTCCTATGGGGTCACCCTCCTAGGTGAAGGGTCTCTTAAAGCCTACCCCCACAGCCTACACACCTATTCCAACAAGGCCACACCTCCTAATAGTGCCACTTCTCATGGGCCAAGCATATTCTAACAACACAATGACATTCTCAGTTAAACCACCTCTCATATGCAGGACCCTGAGCTCCTTTGAAAAGGAAATTGGACAGGCATACCATGTTTTTCTCTCAACAAAATAAGCACATCTACTTTTGCCTATAATTAAGACTTAAATTTCAAAAGTAGTCTATTTAGAAAACATTTAAATGCTGGACCTGGCATTTTATTAAAGCTACTGTTTTTATTTAGGATGTTGTAAGCTACATATGAGAGAAATTCTGACTCATTCCAGTATCTACCAAAGTTATTAGTTGTAAATGAGTTGGAAGGAATTCTTACTCATGGGTATCTGGAGTCATTAAAGCAGCACTGTGGGTAGAACGAATCAGCATCTACAAGGTGATCCCTGACCATGGTAGGTATGTACTGTATTTTTTGGTCATATAGATACTCAGTTAAAGTTTTAGGAGCTCCCCAGTGTCTTCAAGGATCCACACTTTCTCTGTACTATGCTTAAGATAGGCTCTACCTGGATTCAAAGCAAAATAACCACAACATTTAAAGACACCATATCCAGAGAAGAAAGATGTCTTCCTGGGCATCCTCTTAAGATACTGTTGCATCATACGGCATCTCCAGTTAAGTTTGAAGTAATCATTGAGTTTGTTTCTTTGTTCATTTGTTTGAATAAGTATCAGGCAATATGTGAAATATGCTAAAAAAAATTCTTTATCTGAAATTCAACTTTAATTGTTCTGTTATTATTGTTAGTGGTTTGGTTTGGCTTGGGTTGGGTTGGGTTGGGTTTGGTTTGGTTTGGTTTGGTTTGGTTTCCCCAGTGTGTCACAAGTTAAGAGTAATTTGAGAAGAGGAAACTTCAACTGAGAAAATGCCCCAACCAGATTGGCCTGTGGGCAAATCTAGTGGGAAGTGTCTTGATTACTGATTGATGTGGGAGGGCCCAGGTTACTGTGGACAGTGCTGCCCATGGGCTGGTAATCGTGAATTTTGTAAGAAACTCGGCTAACTAAGGCATGAGTGACTAACCAGCCAGCAGCACTCATCCAGTGCCTTCTGCTTCCTTTCCTGCCTTTAAGTTCCTGCCTTGACTTTATGCCTGACTTCTCTCAGCAATAGACTATTACCTGAAAGTGTGGCATGAAAGAAACTGTGGAACGTGTTTTTTCTTGCCCGCAAGAATTCACGCTGACACTGAAGGAAACGTCTGTGGCATCCCTTTATTATTGAATATAATCTAAAAGAGGGAAGGAAAGAGAGAGAGGAAGAAAGCAAGAGAGAGAGAGAGAGCGAGAGAGAGAGAGAGAGAGAGAGAGAGCCCCCGGAGGGCTCGGCCTCTTATATCCCCTGAGGTAGCCTTGGGGCAGCGTGTTCCCATAGGATTGGCTGCAAAGCCATAAACCCAAATCGCCCCGGGCATGGGCTCTGTGACTCGCGTGCTTTTACCCCAGGACAAAGCACATTCCAAGGATCATATGAGAGAATGCTGGATACCAGCGCCATTTCTTAATGGTTAATGCTGTCAGTGCTCACAGCGGCTCTCTACAAGAAACTATCCTCTCTGAGTTGCTTTTGGTAGTGGTAATTATCACAACAAAAACCCTGAGATAGTGTTCTTATTCCCAAATACTGTGACCTCTGAAAATGACAAAAACATTTTTTTTTTTTCGAGACAGGGTTTCTCTATATAGCCCTGGCTATCCTGGAACTCACTCTGTAGACCAGGCTGGCCTCGAACTCAGAAATCCGCCTGCCTCTGCCTCCCAAGTGTTGGGATTAAAGGGGTGCACCACCACGCCCAGCTCAAAAACATTTTTAGAACTCCCCAGGACCTAAATTCCTAGCAGAGGTTCTGCCATTCCCTCTACAATGAAGACTTCTTGCAAATAGCTAATTTTTCAGAAAATAATATAAGCTTGGTTGTAAGGGATATATTCTGATAAACAATTATCTTTACATTTTGACTCTTAAACTTACATTCAATCTCGAAATTTAGGAAACTGCATCACTATATGTAGGTTTAGATTTGGGGTTCAACTTATTACCTGATTAAATAAATGCTTTTATTACAATTCCATTTTACATTTTTCATTGCTAGATATTTTTCATATTGATTATGCAGTGGTGCTATAATCATACTTGTTGAGATACTTGCAGTATGCATTTCACTTTGCTAGATAGAGAAG
>LR753217.1:0-18488 GCA_902729485.2 Mus minutoides | reverse complement strand
ATAGTGGGGAGCAAAGTCAGCCTTCCTATTAGTGTTGGTCACCATCTAGAGACTCACATGGATGCTAACCTATAACTAATATTTGGTGTGTGTGTTTGTATTTGTGTGTGCATGTGTGTCTAGATGTGCACATTTTTGCATTAAAAAGCCAGTGGAGAGACTCATATCCCTCAGAGTTGAATTTACAATGAGATGTCCTTCCTACATAAGCATTGGGATCCAAAGTCTGTTCCTCATATAATGTGGATTTGGTCTAAGGCTGGAATTATGTAAATTAGGTGCCGAAATTTCCATGAGGATCCACATATATGATGCTCAGGGCCCTGCCTCCAGTTGGGTTAGATAGGTAGCTAAAGATTCTGGGGGCCAATGTCTGGGCAGAGCAACAGAAGCAGGACTTTAGAATTCTTAGACTAGTAGAAAGAGAGAAGGAGGATGTAGAACCACCATGTTGGGAAAGGAGTAAGGTCCAGGCCTCAGAGGTGCAGAAGAGTGAGCATACAAGAGATGTAAGAGCCAGGGAAAGGCAGCCCCAGCTCCCCTCCCCTCACTGCCTCTAGGGCAGCAAAGATAGAGTATAGATTGTAGTAAATAATAGCTCGGGAGTATCAGAGGAGAGGTGTTATCCACGTGGGCATTTGAAAGTGGGCCAACAATTGAGCTGTCTAAGGCATATTAAAATATAAGTATGTGCATATGTCTTTCATTTGGGAACCCAGAACATTGAACAGAGAAACTCCTGCCACCGACACCAGGTTAATTTAACTGGGATTAATTACCTATTGCAGCACTTATAATTCTGTGCTGGGCCATCTCTCCAGTCCCATAAACATTTGTTGTGTTAATTACTTTTGTATTGCTCTTGTGTGACCATGACCAAGGCCACTTTTAGAAGAGCCTGTACTAGCTGTTTCTGTGTGTCAACTTGACACAAGCTAGATTATCACAGAGAAAGAAGCCTCCCTTGAGGAAATGCCTCCTCCATGAGATCCAGCTGTAAGGCATTTTCTCAGTTAGTGATCAAGGGTGGGAGGGTCCTTTGTGGGTGGTGCCATCTCTGGGCTGGTAATCCTGGATTTTATGAAATAGCAGGCTGAGCAAGCCAAGGGAAGCCATCCAGTAAGTAACATCCCTCCATGGCCTCTGCATCAGCTCCTGATTCCTGCCCTGCTAGAGTTCCATTCCTGACTTCTTTGGTGATGAACAGCAATATGGAAGTGTAAGCGGAATAAACCCTTTATTCCTCAAATTGCTTCTTGGTTATAATGTTTTGTGCAGAAATAGAAACCCTGACTAAAACAGAGCCTTACAATTTAACAGGGTTAGACTCTATGACCATCATGGCTCAGAGCATGGCATCAGGCAGGTAAGGGTGGAGCTGGAGGAGTAACTGAGAGTTTGTATTTGATCCACCAGCATCAGGCAGAGAAACCCAATTGTGAATGATGTGGATTTTTGAAACTTCAAAGCTCACCTGCAGTGACACACCTCCTCCAACAAAGGCACACCTCTTAATCTTTTCCAACCACTGAAATTGGGACACAAATTCAAACCTGTGAGCTTATTGGCTCTATCTTCCTTCAAACCCGCACATTTATTAAGTGGTAAAAAAGAGAAGAGAGGGACAGTAAAGAGAAGGAAAGGACAGGGAATAAAGAATGAGCAGACAGGCCTGGAAAGAGAAGTGGTCCTTTCTCCCACTAATGGAATTGTCTTCAAGGGGATAGTCTTGAAAAAAAGACCTTGGTTGAGTCACAGATTGAACTGAGTTGCACCTCCAGATTACAGCAGCATTTCCTGAGGTAAAATGGATCTAGTAAGTTCAATAAGGTCTGCAAAGATGGCTGGTACCAAAGTAGAGGACACACAAGGTCTCCTGATATCTACAGAGGAAAAACTAACACACCAATACTACTTCCTCTTGCTCTGTTTCTCTTTCATACACACACACACACACACACACACACACACACACACACACACACCCTTCACTGTTCCGTCATCTGGAACACTTTGGGGAGGGACTGCAGACTCCAGCCACTGCTCCACCTACTCTTCCAGGCACCAGAGTCCTGGTGCACTGGGCTGTGGTAGGGCAAGGTACCAGGCTGTGCAGGATCCAGGCAGGACTAAGGCTCTGAAGAGACATGACTCGGCTTCTCCTGGTGCTCTGGGCATCGCTGGTGTCTGTGGAGCTCGCGCAAGGCATCATCCTCTACAAGGTACCAGGTGAGGCCTGGGCAGAGGTAAAGGGGGATGGGGTAGGGTGGTGGATCTGGCTTGTTTTACTCACCCACCACTGTGTGTGCTTGTTCATAGCCCGAAATCTGACCTGTTACCAGTGCCTCAATGCTTCTGAGGACAGTCAGTGTCGGCCCATGGAGTGTCAGCCCTACGAAAAAGTCTGTGTGAGCAGAGAGGTCATCCTTTACAAGAGTGAGTCTGTTCTCTAGCCTGGATGTCTCCAGAACTACTGGCAAGTCTGAGTCCTGGTTCCACACTCCCAGGCCCAACAAGTTCTCTAGGTGATGGACAATGCAAAAAAGTGTGGTCGGAATTATGTCCTCTCCTTTTTCTTTCTCATATCTATTCCTATGTCACTGCTTCTAAAACTCTCCCCAAGACAAAAGCTCTGATGTGACATTGAATTCTCAAGAGATCCAGTCAGTCAGGGATGCTTTTTACAAGGCAACATATTCACTTGGATATGATATGATGTTGCTGAGGCAGTGGGACCTTAATTAAGGTCAGCCTTAGAATAATGGGGAAAAAAGCCAATATCACTTGTCCCATCTGAACAGACAGGAGAAAATATGAAAATATCCAGACCTGTTGTAAGCACACCCATGGTGGTAGTAGTTGCTTGGGCCTGCCTCTAGTTTCCTGGGACACTGCAGACACCTCAGAACTACCTCCTTTCTTAGTTAAACATCCTGAGCCTTGTTGCAGAATAATTCTTAAACTTTAGGCATCTCCTGTGTCCTCAAGGCTATTCCTGAGAACTATTCCTTGCAGGTCTAGGACAAGCCTCAGAAGGAGTAGTTCAGTGTGAGCTTCAGGAAGGGAGGCCTGATAGACTGTCCTTTGCAGTAGTACCCACTAGACTGAGTCCTGCCTCTGACTGTCTCTTACTGAAATGTTTCCTCCTGTGTAGTTATGGCAGGTTGAACCCACCATTTCCCAATGGAATTTTCCCAAAGAGAGAACATTTCACAGGGTGAGGCCCCTTTTCTTATCTGGGGCAGCCCTGCCCCTAGTGGCTCTTTTCCTTATCGTAGTAAAGGGAATTGTTTTAGGTGAAGATTTGGAAGCTAAGGGATTTTGTGTAACTTTCTCAAGTTTTCTTCCAGCCTTTCACCATTGCCCCACCCCATGCCCAGCTTTATGATCAGTTTATCTGGAGCTGGAAGGTAACAACTGGTAGCTCTGTGCAGAGAGTGGACTTTCAGAATACCTTTGGGTACAAAGTGTTCTGGGAAGATCTGATGCATCCATGAGGGAAGGAATGTCCTGGGCTTCCAAGGAGGCCACAGGCTCTGTTAGAACATGCTTATCCATCCCAAGTTCTGTGCCACCAAGCAATGTACTTTTTGACAGCCAGGCCTCTTCTACTTTTTCCCTTGACCATCCTGGGTGAGCTGGGGTGGCTGCAGAGAACTCTCAGCTCTTTACCATATCCCAGGTTGGTGGTGACTCTAAGTAGCAGAGCTCCTGACCCTCTGTGGCTCTTGCCTATGAATGGACTGCAGAAGGTGGCCCATCAGAGCGAGATCCAGCCATGCACACCATATGCTTTCCCCAATTTGCCCCTCAAGGTTCTAGGATCAAATTCTATCTCTTTTCTTCTGCAGGTAAAAACAGAAAAACTGAGATCGAGAAGCGCTGTGCCACCCATTGTCCCAGACCCAATGATTTCAATCGGTTGTCATTGGGCAATATTCAGGACAGAATCATCAGAAGATGCTGTTCATGGGATCACTGCAACAAAGCACCTGGGAGTTGGGAGGAGTTCTGGTCCTTACTAGGGTGGCTTCTGCTCCCAATGGGTCTGGCCCTGTTTTGCACACTGTTGTGAGGACCATTGTCCTGTGAACCCTGCCCCAAAATACACATCCTTCTAGGACCTCCTGTCTTTCACCTCAAATCCCACCTTCATCCATTCCAGGACTTGCAGGCAATGCTCTGTCCCTGGGGTAGAAGGGAGGACACCATACCCTTTGCTTAGGACTCAGCAGCCTGCTCCTCCCTGACATCCTGGCCCAGGAAGTAGGAATAAAACCCTGCTGCTCCTCATGGAGACAGACAAGGAGTATTTCCAATGCAGACCACAGCCTTCTTCAAGAAAGCCCTTGAACCTTGGCATACTGTCAAGCACTGAGAGTGGCAGATGGACCTGATGAAGCCAGAGGTGCAGCCACACTCTGGCACTGCTCCAATGTGCCTGTGTTCATGCACTGGAACTGGGCATCTCACTCCTCAGAGACAGTAAATTCTTTCTTCCCCACAGCCTGGCTCTTGCTCCTTTGTAGGCACTCTGCCCCAGGTACTCATCCTTCTTCTAGATTTCAGTACAGCCTTCTATGGCTAGAGCAGGCAAAATCTGCATGGAACCACCCAGGCAGGAGACAGACAGTTATACTCAATACAGAGCTGTTCCTGAAGCCTGAGGCCCAGCATAGAGTGAGCATGCAATCCAAATTCAGATCTGGAGTTCTAGGAGGGCTCACTGGCCACTATTTGAGAAGGGGAGGGGACAGAGTCTGGAGTGCCACCTGGACAGGAGAGAATGCCAAGGTGGTGTAAAATCACAAATGGTTGAAGCTTCACTGCAGGAAGCAAGGCCTGGAGGATATGACTGGTTACCTGGCCTTAGAAGAGTTCCTGAGTAAGGGCAAAGGTAAGGAGCACAGAGAGGGTCAAGGAGACTGATTGACAGTTTAAGGCTGGCCAGGCTGAGTGGACTCTACTGGGCTTGAAGGGGGTGTCCAAGAGAACAAGGAGGTTGCTGGGAGGCCCTTGGTATGGGACAGATGTACTACTGTAGCCTTGCTGTGACCACATGACTGGACAGCAACAACTTGCAGAAGATGTATTTGGTTCCAGGTTTCAACCTGTCATGCTGGGGAAGACCCGGTGGAACCCAGCTCCCTGCAGTGGGAGTGTATGGTGACACGGCTGATGTCAGGGTGGACTAGAAAGCTCTGAGGGGAGCTAGGACCAGGTTTCAGAAGGAAACTTCAAGCCCCATCCCAAACTTCCTAAAAGGTCCACAGCCTCCCAAAATATTCCCACTAGCTGGTGAATACGAATTAAAATCTGACCCCAGAAGGGATATTTCTGATTCAGTCCCTACAACAACTAAACCTATGGTTGGGTGTGATATCTCATTCCCAGATCCTTACATCTGCCCACCCTGGCCCACACACCCCTGCTGGTCTCCCTGACCCTGCTCTCCAGGATCCTGCAGCACACTCTCAGCTGAGATGGCTGGAGTGAGGAGTGCATTACAGCCTCCACCCTTCATTCTGCATTTTCTTCCTAACCAGTGATAGTTATGTCCTATAACCTGTCAGAGGTCTGGCATCTCTGTTCTCAGGGATCCCGAGTAAACAAGACCTTCTCTGCAGTTATGGGTTTCACACTGAGTTTTAGCCCCACTCACTCCCCACACTGGCCAAATAATAGTGCCATATGCACAGCTTAGTGACCTAGCATGAACAGTTAGGGCTCTGGAAGTCTCTGGGTAAAAAGTCTAGGATATCCTCCTTGGATTATGCTAAGGAAGCAGGTACTAAGAGGTCCATCTTGCCAAGATAGCATGGGCTGGATCACTCCTTGGAGCTAAATTCTCCTGGAAAAGATTACATGTAAGTGCCACCCAGGTCCTCTGTTGGTGAGGTAGGTATTTGTGATGGACAAGGCCTTTCTTAGCCCAGATTTGCATGACCCAGGTACTGAGGTGCCAGGCAACCAGCAGTCATCAAAAGTCAAATTGAGACAGGTGCTTTGGAGTTATCTGCCTCACGTCAATGATGACTAAGGATGTGGACACATGAGTGGCCGAATGGAGAGGAGCCAGGGAAGACAATGAGAGGACCGCTGTGTGGGGTCTTTTTTAAAATAAGAGTTATAGTTAGAACTAGGCAAAGATTAGGGTAATTTTCTTGAGATGAATTAATCCTCAAGACACTGCATAGCCCAAGCACAGCCAGGAGGTAATCACATACTTCTTGTCGAACTGGGAATAATCACATGGTAAACCCTCCTCCTGTCCATCTCTAACTTACATCCTTAGGTCCTCACTTTGACTCTCCCTCAGCACGTTAATCTTAACAGGCGCTGCCATTCACAGAATTTGCAAGTAGTGCTGGTCCACAATTTTAGCTTATGTTTGATGGTCACTCATAAATTATTCTCCCCTTGTTTTCAAGTTTACATGATCAGATTGTAGTTTTACCATAGGCTTTTCACCTTTACTTCATATAGACAGCTGACTGCTCTACAACTGGGTGTGTAGGCCCCTAGTCAAGCTCGTCTATGCAGACTCTGTATCAATTATACTACACCCTTTGGCATTGAGTTCTAAGTTCTTTTATGAACAGAGTAAGCAGCGATTTTGTGACAGTAAAACTGGATCTGTAGTCATGTGCCACATGTTATACATGAGGTTAAACTGAGTGTCAAAAAACCAGGGCCATCCATTTGGCAGAAGAAGCCATATGCAAATCATCTGATAGCATGTGTGAGGCACAGAGCCATCAAGGTTTTAACACAAAACTCAGACAATAGCCTTTAATCCCAACTACTCAGGAGGTAGAGGCAGGTGTATCTTCATGGCCAAATAATAGTGTCTAGGCATCAGTGGTCATTACCAAACCGAACAGCAAATGTCTAAGCTCTGAAGGAAGTGAGCTCACACCTCCAAGTGGTGAAGACCACCCATGCAGGCTGCAATCAACTCTGGGATGCCTTCCCTGTTTGACTTTACCATGGACCTGAAGTGACTTTTTCCAGGGTGGGAAGTGTCCTTGTGTGGTATCTACAGTCCCAGTTCTCCAGCCAAAAGGAGAGATTTGAAATAACAGCAAAATTCCTGAAGCAGTCAATGGATGGGTCTTTGGGAAGCAATCTCATCAGCAGGCTTGAGGCTAGCAATGGGTCCAAGCATTACCAAGACATAGGAAATTGAGTTTCTCAGTGCCATCATCCATAGGTGGGTCAGTACCTGCAATATGAATCCTAGTAGCTGTTGAAGCAAAGGCACTGGTCTGCCTGTTCCATCAGAGTGAAAGAGGGTTCAGCTTCACAGCACCAAAATCACTCCTTAGACTAAAGATAGTGGAAACCTCGCCAGCAAGGACAAGTGTGCTCAATAGATGCTGAGGTGGCTTGAGTGAGCGACATCCCCACAGGATCAGGTTATTGCACACTGGGTTCCAGGTTGGCAGTGATGATTGAGATGCAACATTTAGATGGTGCAACCTTGCTGGAGGAAGGATGTCACTGGGGTAAAAGGTGGTAGGCTTTCATTGTTCATGGTCTAGTCCCACCTCCAAATATTCACTCCCCTCCCTCTCCTCCTCCCCACTCTCTGCATTGTGAATGTGTGACTGCTCAGCTTGTCTCCAGCTGCCTGCTATGATGACTCCCCTTCCATTCTTGACTTTTCCTCTGGAATTATAAGTCCAAATAAAGTATTTTTTCTGTAGGTTGCTTTTGCTCAGGATGTTTTATCACAGAAACAAAAAGTAACTGATGAGTGCAGAGGTGGTTTTGGGAGCAGCGGGTCAGCAGTTGCCCCCACGGGCAGGATCCGAGAACTCCGCCCCACCGGAGGCTGGGTCTCTCCCAGCCAGAGCACCCGCCACCACGCCATCTTTTCTCTGAGCCCAGCGGACACAGCTAGGGACACCCCAGGACTTTAAGATCGCATCAGGGTTACGCGTGAGTGCAGTGCAGAGGTGGTTTTGGGAGCAGCAGGTCAGCAGATGCCCCCACGGGCAGGAACTGAGAACTCCGCCCCACCGGAGGCTGGGCCTCTCCCAGCCAGAGCACTCGCCACCCCGCCATCTTTCCTCTGAGCCCAGCAACTCCAGGACTTTAAGACCACATCAGGAGCTCAGGGCCCGGGCCTCAGGCTCTGTGCACTCTCTTAGGCTCTTTCGGGACTCCCCAAGATATCTCTGGAAGTGAGGTGNATAGATTGTAGTACATATTAGCTCAGGAGTATCAGAGGAGAGGTGTTATCCATGTGGGCGTTTGAGAGTGGCCCAACAATTGAGCTGTCTAAGGCATATTAAAATATAAGGATGTGCATGTGTCTTTCATTTGGGAACCCAGAACATTGGACAGAGGAATTCCTGCCACAGACACCAGGTTGATTTAAGTAGGATTAATAACCTACTGCAACACTTATAATTATGTGCTGAGCCATCTCTCCAGCCCCATAAATATTTGTTGTGTTAGTTACTTTTGTATTGCTCTGGTATGACCATGACCAAGGCAACTTTTAGAAGAGCCTGTACTAGCTGTTTCTGTGTGTCAACTTGACACAAACTAGATTATCACAGAGAAAGAAGCCTCCCTTGAGGAAATGACTCCATGAGATCCAGCTGAAAGGCATTTTCTCAGTTAGTGATCAAGGGTGGGAGGGTCCTTTGTGGGTGGTGCCATCCCTGGGCTGGTAGTCTTGGGTTTTATAAGAATGCAAGCTGAGCATCCAAGGGGAAGCAAGCCCCTAAGTAGCATCCCTCCATGGCCTCTGCATCAGCTCCTGCTTCCTGCCCTGCTTGAGTCCAGTCCTGACTTCTTTGGTGATGAACAGCAATGTGGAAGTTTAGGCTGAAAAAACCCTTTCCTCTGCAACTGGCTTACTGGTTATGATGTTTTGAGCAGAAATAGAAACCCCGACTAAAACAGAGCCTGACAGTTCCACAGTGTTAGAGTCTATGACCCTTGTGGCTCAGAGCATGGCAGCAGACAGGTAAGGGTAGAGCTGGAGGAATAACTGAGAGTTTGTATTTGATTCTCCATGAGGCAGAGTAAACCAATTGGGAATGATGTGGATTTTTGAAACTTCAAAGCCCACCTGCAGTGGCACACCTCCTCCAACAAAGGCAAACCTCATGATCCTTTCCAAACAACTCAACTGAACTTGGGACCAAAATTCAAACCTGTGAGCTTATGGGGTCCAACTTCTTTCAAACCCCCACATTTATTAAATGGTAAAGAGAGAGAAGAGAGTGACAGTAAAGAGAAGGGATGGGGAATAAAGAATGAGCAGACAGGATTGGAAAGAGATGTGGCCCTTTGTCCCACTAGGGGTATGGTCTTGAAAGACAGACCTGAGTTGAGTCACAGATTGAACTGAGTTGCACCTCCAGATTAAGGCAGCATTTCCTGACGTAAATGGATCTAGGTAAGGTCTATAAAGCCTGCAAAGGTGACTGGTCCAAAGTAGAGGACACACAAGGTGTCCTAATATCTCTAGGGGAAAAATTAACACACCAACAACCTGCCTCTCACTCTGTCTCTCTCTCTCTCTTACACATACACACACACACACACACACACACACACAAATAAAAAAAATTTTAAAAAAACATTCACTATTACTTCATCTGGAAACCTTGGGGAGGGACTACAGACTCCAGCCACTGCTCCACCTACTCCTCCAGGCACCACAGTCCGGGTGCACTGGGCTATGGCAGGGCAAGGTACCAGGGTGTGCAGTATCTACGCAGGACTAAGGCTCCAAAGAGTCATGACCTCCCTTCTCCTGGTGCTCTGGGCATCACTGTTGTCTGTGGAGCTCGCCCAAGGCATGATGGTCACTGAGGAACCAGGTAAGGACTGGGAAGGAGGTAGAAGGGGATGGAGCAGGGGTAGGTTGGGTTTCTGACCTATTTTGCCCACCTTCTGCTGTGTGTTCTTGTTCATAGCCCAAAACCTGACCTGCTTCCAGTGCTTCAATGTTAAACGGGAAACCCAGTGTCAGCCCATAGAGTGCGAGCCCAACGAAAAAGTCTGTGTTAGCAAAGAAGTTCTCCTTTACACGAGTGAGTCTGTTCTCTAGCCTGGATGTCTCAAGATCAACCGGCAAGGCTGGGTCCTTGTTCCACACTCCCAGGCCCAACAGTCCTCTAGGTGATGGACAATGCAGAAAAGTGTGGTCAGAATTGTGTCCTCTCCTTTTTCTCTCCCATATCTATTCCTATGTCACTGCTTCTAGAACTCTCCCTGGGACAAAAGCTCTGATGTGACATTGAATTCCCAAGTGAGCCAGTCAATCAGGGACACTTTTTACAAGGCCACCCGTTCACTTGGAGCATCACATTGGGTTGCATAAGGCAGTAGGATCTTAGTTAAGGTCAACCTTAGGATAATGGGGCAAAAGTCAGTGTTACTTGTCCCATCTCCACAGAAGGGGGAAAATATGAAAATGTCCAGACCTGCTGTGAGCACACCCAGGTGGTTGTAGTTGCTTGGGCCTGGCTCTAGTTTCCTGGGATGCAGCAGACACCTCCGAGCTACCTCCTCACTGAGGTAAATCTCCTGAGCCTTGTTGCAGACTAATTCTTAAATTTTAGGCATCTCCTGTGTCCTCAAGCCTATTCCTGAGAACAATGCCTTGCAGGTCTAGGACAAGCCCCAGAAGGAGAGGTTCAGTGTGAGATTCAGGAACGGAGGACTGATAGACTGTCCTTTGCAGTAGTACCCACTGCACTAAATCCTGCCTCTGACTGGCTCTTACTGAAGTGTTTCCTCCTGTGTAGTCATGGCAGGTTGAAGGCACCATTTCCAAAAAGGAATTTTCCCAAAGAGAGAAGTAGGTTTCCCACAGTGAGGCCCCTGTTCTCATCAGGGGTAGCCCTGCTCCTAGGGCCTCTTTTTCTTATCACAGTAAAGGGAATTGTGGTAGTTGAAGATTTGGAAACTGAGGGACTTTGTGAAACTTTTCTCTTAAGTTTTCTTCCAGCATTTCACCCCCCCCCCACCTTTATGATCAGTTTATCTGGAGCTGGAAGGTAACTACTGGTAGCTCTGTGCAGGGAGTGGACTCTCAGAATACCTTTGGGTGCAAAGTATTCTGGGAAGATCTGATGCACTCATGAGGGGAGGGCTGTACTGGGCTTCCAAGGAGGCCACAGGCTCTGTTAAAACATCTTTAGCCATCCCAAGTTCTGTGCCACCAAGCAATGTACTTTTTTTCCAATTTTTTAATTAGATATTTTCTTAATTTACATTTCAAACGCTATTCCAAAAGTCCCCTCCCCTCTCCCCCCTCCCCCTTCCCTGCTCCCCTGTCCACCCACTCCCACTTCTTGGCCCTGGTGTTCCCCTGTATTGGGGCATATAAAGATTGCAGTACCAAGGAGCCTCTCTTCCCAATGATCACTGACTAAGTTTAGAGCTAAGATGAAAGGATGGACCATACAGAGACTACCCCACCAGGGGGGGATCCATCCCATAACCAGTCATTAAACTCAGACACTATGGCATAGGACAGCTAGTGCCTACTTAAGGGACCCTGATATAGCTGTCTCATACAGAAGTGGATGCTCATAATCATCTATAAGAGGGAACACAGGGCCCACAATGGAGAAGCTAGAGATAGAACCCCAGGAGCTGAAGGGGTCTGCAACCCTAGAAGAGGATCAACAATATGAACTANAGCTAGTGCCTACTTAAGGGACCCTGATATAGCTGTCTCATACAGAAGTGGATGCTCATAATCATCTATAAGAGGGAACACAGGGCCCACAATGGAGAAGCTAGAGATAGAACCCCAGGAGCTGAAGGGGTCTGCAACCCTAGAAGAGGATCAACAATATGAACTAACCAGAACCCCCAGAACTTGTGTCTCTAGCTCCTTATGTAGCAATGTACTTTTTGACAACCAGGCCACTTCTACTTTTGGTCTTTACCATCCTGGGTGAGCTGGGGCTGCTGCAGAGAACTCTCATCTCTTTGCCATATCTCAGGATGGTGGTGACTCTGAGTAGCAGAGCTCCTGACCCTCTGTGGCTCTTGCCTCTGAATGGACTGCAGAAGGTGGCCCAGCAGGGCCAGATCCAGCCATGCACACTGGATGCTTTCCCCACTTTACCCCTCTAGCCTCAAGGTTGTAGGAACACATGCTGTCTCTTTTCTTCTGCAGGTGTAAATGGAAGAACTCAGTTCAGCAAGCACTGTGCCACCACTTGCCCCAATTCCAGTGATTTCAATCAGTTGTCATTTAGCAGTCTTCAGGACATGGTCATCAGAAAATGTTGTTCAACAAATCTCTGCAATAGAGCACCTGGGATTTGGGAGGGGTTCTGGTACTTACCAGGGAGGCTCTTCCTGCCAATAGGACTGGGTCACTTTTGCACACTGTTGTGAGGACCACTGTCCTGTGACACCCTGTCCCAAAATACACATCCTTCTAGCACTTCCTGTCTTCCACCTCAAATCCCACCTTCATAAATTCCAGGACTTGCAAGGCAATGCTCCGTGCCTGGGGTAGAAGGGAGGACACCATACCCTTTGCTTAGGACTCAGGAGTCTGCTCCTCCCTGACATCCTGGCCCAGGAAGTAGGAATAAAACCCTGCTGCTCCTCATGGAGACAGACAAGGAGTATTTCCAATGCAGACCACAGCCTTCTTCAAGAAAGCCCTTGACCCTTGGCATACTGTCATGCATTGTGAGTGACAGACGGACCTGAGGAAGCCAGAGGTGCAGCCACAATCTGACACTGCTACACATGTGTCTGTGTTCATGCACTTGAACTTGGCATCTCACTCAGAGAGAGTAAACTTGCTTCCCCATAGCCTGGCTCCTGCTCCTTAACTGCCTATCTGTCCCAGGGACCCATCACTCTTGCAGCTTTCAGTACAGCCTTTTATGGCTGGAGCAGACAAGATCTGTGGAACCATCTAGTCAGGAGACAGACAGTTATACTCAATATAAAGCTGACCCTGAAGCCTGAGGCCCAGCATAGGGTGAGCATGCAATCCAAATTCAGATCTGGAGTTCTAGGAGGGCTCATTGGCCACTATTTGAGAAGGGGAGGGGACAGAGTCTGGAGTGCCACAAGGACAGGAGAGAATGCCAAGGTGGTGTAAAATCACAAATGGTTGAAGCTTCACTGCAGTAAGCAAAGCCTGGTAGACAGGGCTGGATAACTGGCCTTGGAAGAGTCCCTGAGTAAGGGCAAAGGTAAGGAGTACAGAGAGGGTCAAGGAGACTGGCTGCCAATTTAAGGCTGGCCAGGCTGAGTGGGCTCTACTGAGCATGAAGGGGTTGCCCAAAAGAACAAGGAGGTTGCTGGGATGCCCTTGGTATGGGACAGATGTACTACTGTAGCCTTGCTGTGACCACATGACTGGACAGCAACAACTTACAGAAGATGTATTTGGTTCAAGGTTTCAGCCTGTGATGCTGGGGAAAGCCTGGTGGAGCCCAGCTCCCTGAAGTAGGAGTGTATGGTGACACTGCTGATGTCAGGGTGGACTAGAAAGCTATGAGAGGAGCTGGGACCAGGGTTCAGAAGGAAACTTCAAGCCCCATCCCAAACTTTATAAAAGGTCCACAGCCTTCCAAAATATTCCCACCAGCTGGTGAATAAGGTTCAAAATCTGACCCCAGAAAGGACATTTCTGATTCAGTCCCTACAACAAGTGAGCCTAAAGGTGGGGTAACTGATTCCCAGATCCTTACATATCCCCACTCTAGTCCACACAACCCTGCCTGCCTTCCTGACCCTGGTCTCCAGGATTCTGCACCGCACCCTCAGCTGAGGTGGCTGGGGTGGGGTGAATTACTGCCTTCACCTAGCATTCTCCACCTAGTTTCTTCCTAACCAGTGCATGATATGTGACCCATAGCCTTTCAATGGTCTGACATCTCTGTTCCCAGAGTCCCTGACTAACCAAGAACTTCTCTGCAGTCATGGGTTTCAAACTGTGTTTTAGGCCCACTCACTCCCCACACTGGCCAAATACTAGTGCCATGTGCACTGCTTAGTGTCCTGGCATGGACAGTTAGGGCTCTGGGAGTCTCAGGTACAAGGCCTGCGCTATCCTCCTTAGATTACGCTAAGGAAGCAGGTACTATGAGGACCATCTTGCCATGATAGCATGGGCTGGGTGGCTCCTTGTAGCTAAATTCTCCTGAAAAAGATTACACCTAAGAGTCACCCAGGTCCTGTGCAGGTGAGGCAGGTATTTGAGATGGACAAGGGCTTTCTCAGCCCAGATCTGCTTGACCAGGTACTAAGGTGCCAGGCAAGCAACAGTCATCAAAAGTCAGTTTGAGACAGATGCTTTGGTTCTCCCTTTGACTCTTGCTCACCACACTAATCTTAATAGGTGCTGCCCGTCACAGAATTTGCAAGTACTTCTGGTCCACAACTTTGGCTTTTGTTTGCTGATCACTGATAAGTTATTCTCTCTTTGTTTTCATGTTTACATGATCAGATTGTAGTTTCACTGTAGGACTTTCACCTTTACTGCATATGGACAGCTGACTGCACTATCACTGGGAGTGTTGGCCCCTAGTCAAGCTCATCTATCCAATCTCTGTATTAGTTACTCTATACCCTTTGGAGTTGAGGCCTAAGTTCCCTTTCTGAAAAGAGTAAGCAACGACTTGGTGATAGTAAAACTGGATCAGTGGTCATGTGCCACATGATATACATGAAGATAAACTAAATGTCAAACAACCAGGGCCATCAAATAGCAGAGGAAGCCATATGCAAAGCATCTGATAGCCTGTGTGTGCCACAGAGACTTCAAGGGTTTAACATAAATTTCAGACTCAAGCCTTTAATCCCAGCCATGGGGAGGTCTAGGCAGCAGTGGCCACTACTAAACCATACAGCAAATGGCTAAGCTCTGAAGGAAGGGAGTTCACATCTCCAAATGGTGAAGACCACCCATGCAGGCTGCAATCAACTCTGGGCTGCCTTCCCTGTTTGACTTTACCATGGACCTGAAGTGACTTCTTCAAGGGTGGGAAGTGTCCTTATGTGGTATCTACAGCTCCAGGTCTCTAGCCAAAAGGGGAGATTTGAGAAAACAGCAAAATGCCTGAAGCAGTCAAGGGATGGATCTTTCAAAGCAAACTCATCAGCAGGCTTGAGGCTAGCAGTGGGTCCAAGCATTACAAAGGCATAGGAAGTTTAGTTGCTCAGTGCCATCATCCATAGCAGGTGGATGAGTACCTGCAAGACAGACCCCAGTAGCTGCTGAAGCAAAGACACTGGTCTGCCTTTTCCATCAGAGTCAAAGAAGATCCATCTTCACAGCACCAAAATCACTCCTTAGACTAAAGATAGTGGAAACCTCACCAGCAAGGACAAGTGTGCTCAATAGATGCTGAGGTGGCTTGAGTGAGCGACATCCCCACAGGATCAGGTTATTGCACACTGGGTTCCAGGTTGGCAGTGATGATTGTGATGGAACATTGAGGCAGTGCAACCTTGCTGGAGGAAGGATGTCACTGGGGGGTGGGAGTTGGTGGTAGGCTTTCAGAGTTCATGGTCTAGTCCCAACTCCAAATCTCCACTACACTCCCTCTCCTCCTCCCCACTCTATGCATTGTGAATGTGTGACTGCTCAGCTTCTGACTCCAGCTGCATGCTGTGATGCCTCCTCTTCCATTCTAGACTCTCCCTCTGGAACTGTAAGCCCAAATAAAGTTTTTCTGTTGGTTGCTTTTGCTAAGGATATTTTATCACAGGGAAAAAAAAACATAACCGATAACAGATTGCAGTGCTAAGATGACATAGGAGATGGGATGCTAAGACAACATAGCATCATAATGTGTGTGTGTGTGTGAAATGTATATATATATATATATATATATATATATATATATATATATACACATATATATATATATACACATATATATATATACACATATATACGAATGCTACATGTATACAAAATGTATGCACACATAAATACACATATGTATTCACTCACAAACCCACACACACACATATGGCAAGCACTTTAGTTGTAAATAGGAAAGCAAAAAACTCAGCAAAGGAGTAGGACATCAAACAATGCCTACATGTATGAAACCATATAAAGCACACTCTCATAGTAAAGAAAAAGAAGGAGGATCTCAACATTGGTTCTGGGGTGACAGCTGACTTAAGCACAGACAGAAGAAACAAGGAAGACATGAACAGGTAACACTAGAGATCATAACATGTGTGTAGCAGGTATCCTGGAAACAGTGGAGAAGTAACATTGCAGTAGAAAGAAACAGTTGAAGAAATGACAGCTGGGGGTGGGGGTGGAGTAGGGTGGGAGGTAGCTCAGAAGTGCAGTGGCTCTCCAAGCCTGTGAGACTCTGATGAGGATCCCTGAACCTAGGAAGAAAGACAGGCAGAAAATAAGGAATTTTTCTTACATCAGAGAAAGACATAAACTAAACACCAGAGTGTTCCAGAATCATTGAGCCCTAGACAGGTTAAATCTGCATGTGTTAAAGAAACACATATATGATGTACCACATATCACAATCACAAGCTACAGGTTTTAATGGAGAGAAGAGAGAGTGTGCAGAGGGAGAAGGCCATGGCCATGTCANCATCAGTGGGAAGAGAGGCCCCTTGGTTATGCAGACTTTATATGCCCCAATACAGGGGAACGCCGGGGCCAAGGGGTGGGAGCGGGTGGGTAGGGGAGCAGGGCCGGGAGGGGGGAGGATACAGGGAACTTTCTGGATAACACTTGAAATGTAAATGAAGAAAATATCTAATAAAAGTTGAAAAAAAAAAAAGAGTCAGGGTCTCATATAGCCAAGGCTGGAGTTGAACTTCTGATCCTCTGCCTCTAACCAAATGCTGGGGTTATGGGCATGAGTGTCTGCATTCACCTTTCTTGCAATTTATTTTTTAAATAAATCTAAGGTTATTTCAAAATAAAAACATGGACCCCTCAACTGAATATTATTATTCTTCCCGATAAGTGAGGCTTCCAGGCTTCCAGAAAGAAGCAAGACTTTTCTCACTCATCCCTTCAACTACATTACAGATGTTCTCATGGGAAATGTGTTGAATCTGAGAAACTGCAGCTGCTTTTTCAGTATTAATTTCTAAATTAAAGCTCAGAGGTGATAAGATCTGGACACTTTGAGTGGAAGCAGTGAACTGGAAGGTCACCACCAAGTTTCCTCCTCACAGACCTGAGTGCCAGGTGCATTCAGTCACCTGCACTGTGAGGTCCTGAGAGGCCCACCTGATCAGTTTGTTCTGTTGAACATGACTTTGATACAAAGTAAACTGCCCTCAGGGTCCTCGATCCTTGGCCCCACCCCTCAGGCCTGGGTAGGGGGCATTACTGACCTCATGCACGCACATTCTTAGGTGGACTTGGGACCCAAGCTCAGGGTAGAGCTGCAGTGGAGTGGAGGAGGTCCTGGGGCTGGTTCTAGGTGCTGTGTGACTCAGCTGTCCTTCCTGCCACACCCCAGGGTGTACAGCTTAAGGACTCAGGAAGCCTCCTGGAACCTTCTTTCCTCCAACAGGCCCAGGCAGGGTGAGAAATGGGTGTAGTTGTCTTATGGTACAGTGAGTGACTCAGGTAATGTACCGTACAGAGCATACTCACATGGCCTAAGGTGGATAGATGTTCTTGGAAGGAATATTCCATGGAGTAGACAAGGGACATCCAAGGAGCAGGAGGTTGGAGATAAGACCTCACTACACACCTTATAAAAGGCCTTATGTGTTCAGACTTTAATGGGCAGAGGAAGGTGGAAGCAAGTTGGGGTGGGGGACTGTGCAAAACCAAAAGAAGAGCTACATCGTTTTTAAACAAGCAACATTGTTATAAGTTGATAGCAAGTCTTCATACCCTACAAGTCTTAAGTTTCTTTTTCCTAAGCCTAATGAATTCTTCAATCAGAGTGTTTCCATGCTGAATTTGTAACCCCATGATGTATACCCACCCCTTTGCCTTGTTAAACTCCTGAACACTGTGATGACACCCCCACTTTCATTTGATGTATTCTTGCACTTATCTACCCCACTGACAGCCTTGAGCCCTGAATCTCCCTTGTGGAGAGCTGCTCAGTGCAACGCCTTTAAAATGGCGCTGGTTTCCGCCTTCCACTAGCCCGATAGCGAATGCTCTCGGGGATAAACAAGTCCTTATTTGGCTAAGGCTGATGAACTGGCTTGCTTCCATATATGTGGACCTATCTGCTGTTGCCACGTGGCTTACTGGGGTAGGTTAGCCTAGGAATATTTAGCCTGAGGGCTGGCTTTCCCTGGGGTCAGTCAGAAGATTGTTCAAGGTTCCTGAATAAACTGCTTAATGAAGAGATCAAGGGTCGTGTCCTTCTTGCTGGTCAAGACGGACGCGACAAGTGGTGGCCTCATACAAGGAACCCGAGACTCAGAACCTTTTTCAGTCAGGGCAGAGCTGCTAAGTTCCCAACATAAGGTGGGACCATAAAGTCCGCAGAAAATAAGCGGCTATAAAG